>CM033390.1:55824368-56056626 GCA_019426215.1 Buddleja alternifolia | reverse complement strand
TATATCTCCTTCGTCCCGAGAGCAACTTCGAGTTTGATCAGAAGCGAACCCCCCCCCCCCCCCCCGCCCCCTCGGATCAGCAAGCAACTCTCGAAGATTCTTCACGTGTTTTTGTATTCCATGTCTTGTTTGCATCTTTCATGCACTATTAGTAATTAATCTATCACTGAAAGAAACAACTCATTCATGCTTTTTTCCACAGCAATTCATTCATCAATCTTTCTCCTCAATTCTGAATGAAATCCACAAAAATAAACATCTGACTGATGCTAAGGCTATGTTTGGAGTGTGGATTAACACATGAAAAATAGTTTTATCGCTTCAAATCATGTAAATTTATGATTTTTTGTTTTTTTTCTTTTCCTTACTGAAATCCTTGATCCAAACATAGCATAAAACATTTCCTTCAGCAGAGTAGGACTTACTTTGTTTTGTCAGTTAAGGTAACCATAGATCTTAGCACACCTGGACTGATCTTGTCAGCAAGAACACCCTTTTCAGAAATCAAAAAGGATTTCTCTTTCACATAGCTTTGGAGTTTCTTCGAATCAAAATCAAGGCGCGCTTGATCTGCATAATATTTAATACCATCTATAAGCAAAAGAAATGGACAAGAACCCACCTAATGCTGAAATCGATGTCAGATACTACAGCAAATTACGGAGGGCGTACGGTATTATCAGAAATACGAGTAAGTAATTTTTTTCTATAACTCATCTTTTGAATGTCAAAAGGACAACATTAGCAGAGTATTATATAACATATTCAAAATGAATGAAATAGATAGAAAAGAGGAGAAGAGTGTTATAGAAGCCAAATTTTCACTCTCTCTCTGTCTTAAATTTCTCTACAACAAACAGTAAGATGTAAAATTCTTTAAAAAGCACTAGAACGATAAACTGACACTCCTCTACCATGGAAATTAAACTGTTACTTGAGCTGCCAAAAGTTCAAGATTCTTTAAATTTTCACATCTTTGCATTGGGAAAATGAAATGTCTAATAGACTTATTTCCTGTCCACGTTTTTCCTCAATGGCAGGAATATGAAAAGATTTGGGACTAATGAGTTTCGTAATTCATGTTTAAGAATTCAAAACTTTGGTATTGCCCACTCTAAAAAGGACTAACCAGTAAAGACTGGAATATTAATAAAAGTGAACACAAATTAATACAACAGGGACAATGACAAAATATAATAGTCTATGAGAGTTAACCATAATGGTTTAAGAATAAACTGTTAACTTGCATCTGAACAAGTACCACACAACTCAACTAGTTCATTTCTGCAGTAATACAAGAAGCCAATATCAAAAAGACAATGATTTTACATAGTAAACTAGAAAAGCACTATATTAAATCGACGGATAGAAGCAATAAATAATTGGACCAGAATTTTGTCAACTTAAAATTCGTTAAAATCATCTACTTGTCGTAGCATAGCGAACAAGAGCCTGATACGTCAAGAGTTCCTTAGTGGTTTTACTATTTATTGCAGTCTTAAAAAGCTCTTATTCCCAATTAACCATAATTCGACTAATAGAAGTAGTTCCCTTCTTTTCATATTTAGAAGTTTTGTAACAAGTAAATCATAAGGTTCAGAGGAAAGAAAGTTGAGCAAAATATAGAATCAGATAATCAAGAGGTGGCACATATCAACAGCTTCAAGGAAAGGTCAAGCAATTTCATTGATACACTTTCTTGTTCCTATTGATTATTTGCGCTTCCCTATAGTGTTGATGTAACCCTGGCAATCTTGCGAATCGGTTTCTCCACATTATCACTCTAGGCCATCCAAAGATTTGTCTCAGAAACCATCATTATTTTCTAGCAACCTAATTTTGATAATTCATACTTTCCTGACCTTCCCATCATCATCAAAATTCACAGGCTAGATATGAAGCTGAGTCATTGATAACATAAACCGCCATAGCTAATTAACACAACCGCATAATAATATTCGGTATAGATCCAATACGAAAAGAAAAAAAAGAAACTCTACTCCAATTCGCAATTTCAAGAGATAAAACACTTCAATCACACAACATGCAACCGTTACAAAAGAAAAAAAAAAAAACCTTGTCTACCTTTCTCTAAAATGGTATGAGCCGCATGAAATGGTATGGTTGCAAAGACATCAGTTCCGGGGAACATTAACCATGTCTTCTCCCTCGAATCATGATCACCACAGGTTGCACAGATCTCTTTTACCAGTGGCCTTGAATCAATATCCCTCATTATTGACTCGAAAGGCGAAGGGACACTGGTTTTTGTAGTTCTAGACCTCTTTCTCAGAGCTGTTAAAGCTTCCCTATTTCCATTCCTTGTTCTATCAATTTCAACCAACTGCAGCCAAAATTATCATAATCAGGATTTTCATAAGAAATGCAAAAACGCAAGCTAACATCCAATATTCGTTTGAATTACCTCATGGCGAGCCAGGAAAAGATTTTCGGCTTCAATCTCAACCTCGATGAGTTCTTGCTGGAACTGTTTCATACTATCATCCATTGCGCCTAATTAGGTTCGAAACACAATGCATATTAACTTCACTACACTACACTACAAAAAGTTCATAAGAAATCTAAAAGCTAAATTGGACTAATAAACATGTCAAACACTATAACATTTTCTTTCCCCTCCAAATAATTCCTAATCCATCCTCTCCTCACATCCACAGCCCCCCCCCCCCCCCCCCCCTTCCCTCAAAAAATAAAAAATAAAAGCTTTCAAAGGAATACTATACCACGGTGAATTATACAAGTTTAAAGGTTGACACATTGCTCACAAGAAAAATACATACATAGATACATATATATATATATATATGTATGCAGTATGATAAGAAGTTCATCACACCATATATTCAAACAATTCACAACACAAGTGCTCTCAGAAATCAAAAAGGCGCATAGAAGCAGGAGAACAAATTTGTACCTCGACTCTTCGGAGGGCGGCGAGAGTGGTTAGGGCTTTTCCGGCGGAGCAGCTACGGCGGCGGGAGGCAAAGGAATTGGGGCCGGCCGGTGGAATTTGGAATGTGATTAATTGGGTAGTGGATTTGCTAGCTAGTATACATATACATACATATAATAAATTGAAGGGCCAAACCTCATATGGGCTATGGATTGGGCCCAGTATCGTGCTGATTAAATCAAGAAAAATGTCTGGTCTAATTGATTACGTTTTCAGATTTTAGTTTGATTTCAATTTAAAGTGAGAGTATTTTAGGGTAGCTTCGGGTCGAATTGGTCGTTGTTCAAATTTATTTAAATTATTATCAAGATTAAAAATTTGTATTTAAGTTGAGTTTGATTGTTACTAGAATCGAGCTCAAATAACTTAGCTTTTTATTACCAAAATAATTGAAAAGTATACAACTATAAACAAATAATAGGCTTTAGAGTTAGGGTAACTGCATTTTATTACCAAAAATTAAAATAAAGATGTACTTGCCTCCCCTCGCGGAAAATACTTGAGTGCACCCGGTGTGATCTTATTTGGGTGCACCAACACACATAAAAAAATAATAAAAAATTATATAACTTATTATTATGTTGAATATATATATATATATATATATATATTTTATGTGTGTGGGTGCACCCAAAATGGGATCACACCGGGTGCACCCAAGTGTTGTCCTCCCCTCGCCTACCCTAAATTTCCTCGTGTGACATTGACCAAGTGTCATTCTTCCAGTTATAACTTTAAAAATAGTAGAATGTAGTAATTAAAAATGTATAAAAGTGGTCGATAAAGTCTAACTCTCTACTGATAAAAAAAAAAAGAAAAAAGTCTGACTCTTTAAAGGTGAAATTGAGTACCCAAGATATTAAGACCATATTTATTTGTGTTTTTGGAGCCATATTTTCATTTGCATTTAAAAATAAAAATACATAGTTTGCACCATTCTCAATTAAAAATATACTTATTTTCATTTTCACTTTCACATTCTCCAATAATTACTACTTTCACATTCTCCAATAATCACCTTTTACTTTACTAATTTACACTCAATTTTTACTCTCTCTCATATCTTCTCAAAAAATTCACTTTTTCGACAACAGTTGTGGTGTTATAGTGAAATAAAATATATAATATTAACCTTCATAGACCTATGCAAATTTTTGAAGACCATTTGAGTATTTTTAATACTTTTTTTGGTCAGTTTTTATCATATTTACTTACAAGTATATTTAATCAATATAATATTATCTATTATTTTATTTATAATATATACATAATCATTACTTTTAACTGACTCAATCATTTTACACATCATCAAATCATCAATTCCAATCAATTTCAGAAACACAACCAAACATGCAGCTATTTTCACATAAAAATATAAAAATTCATTTTTCCATACGTTTTAGAAAATAACGACTCAAAATAAAATGAAAACACATCCAAACATAGCCTAAAATTTTTGGGTTCTACTTTCATAAAAAACGTGAAGGCTTTAATCGAACAAAACACAAATCGAACTCGAATAGTTTAGAGTTGTAACAAAAAAAAAAATAGAAAAAAAGGAATCTGAGTCAAGTCAAATAGGTCATTGTTCAAAATTATTTGAATTATTAGTTTGAGAATTTGTATTTGGCTTGATTGGATTGTTACCCCAGCTCAAACGAGATTTAATCGAATCGAATACGAGTCCAACTCATATCATTATGATTTTTAACACATATTTTAACATTTTTTACTAAATACGACAGTATCTTCATACTTGTTTAACACAAACCAAACGTGTACAAGCTTTCAGAGAAGCTCCAAATTTATGCAAAAAGAGTGTAAATTCGCCGGAAAAACGTGAGAAAAATGCGAAGCTGTAAATCTGCATTACTTCTCCGGCGATTTTTGTCTCTCGAGAAATCCATTTATGGCTGCAGACGCCTTACTTCTTTCTCCACCAATCCCCTTATTGATGATCTCGATAATTTGGTACGTTCTGTGAATTTTCTTTCTTTTTTATACTTTTTGAGTAAAATTTGATTTTCAGCGATGAATTTAACGTATGTAAATCAGGTAGTTGTTGAGGGGAAAGCTAGTTCACGAACAGCAATTCTCAACAGACCCTCTTCTCTCAATGCTCTTAACACCTCTATGGTTAGTTTTATGTGTACTTAAACTATGTTTACTGTGTGTTTGCTTGTTTGCCTGCCTGTTTTGTATTGCTTGATCGTGTGTTTTCTATGAATTTTGGGCTGAACCTTCCTACAAGACTTGTCTTTAAGTTGTTCCCAATGTTGAATGGGTTAAATTTTGAAACTTACTGATACAGGAAAATGGTGTTTTCATCTTGCTTAATATTCCACAGCGAAGATTGTGTATCTATTTTGGTAACAAACAGGGACGGACCTAGGATTTTATATCGGGGGAGGGGGGCGAATTCGAAAAATGGGGAGAAAACTTGATATTTTTAAGTTTGGGGGGGGTGGGGGGGCAAAATTTAAAAAATCAAAAATTAGTAGGCTAAAAATTATTTTTTTTGAGAAGTTGAGGGGTGGCGGCGGCTGCCCCTACCAGCCCCCCACAACTGGCTCCGCCTCCGGTAACAAGACTGAAATGGCTCAATTATGAAAATTCTGAATGTAGGTTGCTATGTTTGTTTGAACAGTTGTTTATACCTGCTAGCCAAGTTTGAGTCTTTTTTTTTTTTTCCTCTACCACATGTATAAGCCCACAAGTGTGGTTGTGTACGTATGGACTCCTGAGACCTATGCTGATCCAAGCTGCTGAGAGTCTTCATCTCGTTTCAATCTTAATTGCTTGCAACAAAATTAAATTAATGGGCATGTTTTATAAGATATTGCTTGATACCATTAAGAAACTTTGTGTTTGAAATGCTGCCAATGCTAGGTGGAAGAATCAAGTACCACCATTTGTTAACTTGGATGATTGTCTTTATGTATGTATTAGTTCTGCCCCTAAGTTATGTAAACTTAAATCTGTGGTGCAATATAGGTTGCCAGGCTTCAGAAGTTGTATAAAAAATGGGAAGATGATCCGGATATTGGGTTTGTAGTTTTGAAGGTATACCTTTCCACTTTTAGAGCTATCGGCTCTGCATAATCAATTTTTTCCCCCTGAAACTTGTAAAGAGTTGTGGGTATTGTGTTTTGTTTCCTTACGATGCAAAGTAGCTAATATGTGGTTTGAAATTCCTGAAAGGGTGGAAGCAGGGCTTTTTCAGCTGGTGGAGATATTGTTTCTCTCTATAATCTTATAAAAGAAGGTTTTATTAGATATCTCTACCTCCATTTTTCTCTCTCTCTCTCTCTATCCTTATCTATCTTTACACAGATACATACAGACAGAGGCATTCGCATGTGTATGTATGTAAGTAAGCATTTATATTATTGTGGGTGTCCGTAGGAAATATTTTTTTATTGCACTTTTCATAGATCTTAAGCATTTTTTTAGACTGATGACGGTGTATTGATAGATAAAAGCTTATTGGTTAGAGCAAATGTCTATAACATACTCTGATTGTAGTTTGTAGTGATCGTAGTGACGATTTAGTAGGCTTGTGAGATTGTCAATGGGGTTGTCTTGATATCAAATTTTATTCTATAGGCAACAGTGTATAATATCCATCAAGCTCAACTAAACAGTGGATTACCAAGCTGTGATTAAGTGTACAATGAATTATTAAGCTTCATTATTATCGAATTTGGGAAAATGTGAGACAGTTGCAGAATGTGGCCAAGATGGATGCGGTTGATCAAGAATTACATGTACATTAGATTGACATGTCTGTTCAAGAATTACATGTGCACTAGAATTAAAATCCTGCATTTTATCACTCTCATTGCCTTTGCTCTTAGTCTTCTTATCTGATTTTTGTAAGTTCTACTTCAATTCATGCAGGGAAACTAGAAGACTGCAAAGAATTCTTTTGGACAATATATGGTTTTATATATTTTCTTGGTACTTATATGAAGCCTCATGTGAGTAACGCTTATTTGCATGTTTGTGGTTGTCTCGTCTATTTATCAAAGCTGCATATTTGCTTGTCCTTTTTCCCTTTTCTGAAATATTTTCATGAACGTAAGCTTAGTTTCAAAGTTTTTTAGTGCAACAAACTTCACTTTCCTGTTCAACGGGATTATCATTGTTGTAACTTTCTGTCGTCAACCTTTTTATCTACTCATGCTATATAATGAATTGAAGTAAACATACAAGCTTAGCTAGCTTTGACAATGTTGGCTGTGTGTTCCATACATAGTTGTTAATGGCGAATGGCGCAGCGCGGCGCATAGGGTCCCATGGAGCATAGCGCATGGCCCACGGCGCGGCACGCGCCTTACTGAAGCTCGGCTCTTAATTACAAAACTAAATTAATATGCATAAATATATAGTTATATAGAAATAATGATAATAGTTATGCAAAAACAAAAATATATATTTATATACCCCTAAAAATTTGAACAACATATAGTCTATTACATCTTATAATATATATATTTGAGGTTGGGTTGTATTTACTGTTGGAAATTATCCCCAATTTGCCCCATTTTTACTAAGTTTGGCTAGGTTGACCAAATTAAATTGACCAGAAACCCTAATTTTGACCAAAAATTGATTTTAGAGACATTTCACTATGGCGCGCCTTGAGGGCGCCTTGAAGGCGCGCGCCATGGCGCACATAGCGCACATGGCGCGCGCCTTATTGAACCTCTGCGCCACGCCATGAACCATGGCGCAGAGGGTGCGCCATGGCGCGCCATTGACAACTATGGTTCCATATCTAATTCTGTTCCCTCCGATATTTTTGGCTTCTTGATGAATATCAATTATAGATGAAATCGTTCCTTGTGTAACTAATCTTTGATTCATCAAAAAAATTGAAAAAAAAAAAAAAAAAAGATGTTATAGCTTTGGAGATTTTTTCGCTGCCCGTGTTTATATTGGTCGCCATTTCTCAGTCACAACTTTGTTGAATAGCTTATTGATATTGTATTTTACTATTTAATCGAGCTGAATTTCCTTGAATTTATACTCCATGCAGGTAGCTCTCTTAAATGGGATTACTATGGGTGGTGGGGCTGGAATTTCAATCCCAGGCACATTCCGGGTTGCAACTGATAAAACTGTATGATACTAGACAAAATTGTCTGATATGTTTTTATTTCTTCTCTTTACTCTATCATTCTTTTAATAGATATTACGAGGATCAGGTTAAGAAATTTGTCTATTTTTTTGGCTAATATAAATGCTGCAGATTTTTGCCACGCCAGAGACATTAATAGGTTTCCATCCAGATGCTGGGGCATCCTTTTACCTCTCCCATCTTCCTGGCTATTTGGGTAAATTTCTTATACGTTTTATTTGTTTCAAACTACGCCATATTGTGGTTCTTTAACTTAACCCCTATACTTTTTTTTTTGTTGATAATTTAACTTAATTCCTATACAGTTTCTGTTTAGCTTGTTCTTAAAGCACTTAGGAATCATCTTCTAACTTAAATTTGCATTACTGCAAGTCAAATCAAAAGTAATATGTTCAATATTGTTCTTGAATTCATTTATGAACACATTTCTTGCAGAATCATCAAAGAATATCATAAGAAGCTAATTTTTCCTGCTATTTTACTGAATTGTTTGTTTAATTGTGCTTGGATATCTCATTTTCTCTTTTCACGTCATTTATTGGTTAAAAGTTGATGCTTACACAATGCACTTTTCAAATGTAACACTAATCAAGCCGACAGAGTTCAATGTATAGCTGATTCTTTTGTAATTTCTTTTTTGTGAATATCTATTATTTCTCGGATGCCGTTTAATTCATATATCAAATAATCATTTCATTTAGTTATGAAGTTTTCAAGGAAAATAATTATTCTTGTTTTTTATTTCTATTAATTGTTTTCAGGAGAGTACCTGGCCTTGACAGGCGACAAACTTAATGGGGTGGAAATGCTATCCTGTGGGCTTGCTACTCACTTTTCATCGATAATGGTCCTTCCTAATGACCATTTTCTTTAACTTTTTTTACTATTTTAATTCTTTTCCAATACCTGATGCACTTTTAGTGTAATGTAGCTTTCGTTTTCTATCATCCTTGCAGAAACTTCCTTTGGTTGAAGAACAACTTGGGAACTTGGTTACTGATGATCCCTCTGTTGTTGAAACTTCTTTAGGAAACCATGGAGATACTGTTCTTCCAGATCAGGCTAGTGTTGTGCAAAGGTACTTTATTCGTTTTCTAGTAAGTTTAAGGAGTTCGTTTAGTTAGATACCTCGAGAACCAAATTACTTTGACAAGGGAAAAAAGTAGAATTTTGAGCTTTCTTTGACACTATATTAAATTCAACATTGGCAAAATTTGGATTAAGTATGAATAATTTCTAATAACTTCTTTGGTGCTAAGAGGCTAAGTTGATGCAATATATTATGTTTTTCTCTCGCGTGCTTCATTGGCTATGAAATTGAATTTGATCTCCATGAGTAGACATATAATGGCTAATTTAACTTTGTGAAATTCCCTTTAGATACTATTATGTTTATGGACTAGTTTTCTTTAGTTTTTTCTTCATTCTTTCTTGTAGTTCATTAAAACTCTGGTCTATAATCCTATCTTTAGATTCGTTTTTTTTTTGTTTCACTTTGTTGATATTGTAAGTTTATTGATTTATTCTGTCACACTCTCTGATTGGTTAGGATTGAATTACTCGATAAATGTTTCAGCCATGACACAGTCGAAGAAATTATCGAATCTTTGGTAAGCATATTGTGATTAATTACATTTTACAAACTTAGGAGCACGTCTCTAATCATGTATCTCGATTATCCTTATAAGAAATATTTTGGAAATGGCAAAATATGTTATTAATCTATGACATGTTTGGAAAATACATTAATATTTATCTAGTAACTTATAGTACTATTCTGACTACTTTTGAGCTATAAAATTCCATAGGAAAACGAGGCTGCAAAAACAAACGATCCGTTTTGTTTGTCAACTTTGAAGAAACTTAAAGAAGCTGCACCATTGAGCTTGAAAGTCTCATTAAGATCTGTAAGTTTCTTCAACATTCTACCCAGTTGCTCTGCAAATTTTTTTTTTTTTTCTTATTATGATGAATTCTGAGCTTTATGTGCATTAATGGATGATCCAGATACGAGAAGGTAGGTTTCAAACGCTGGATCAGTGCCTTATTCGTGAGTATAGAATGTCCCTACAAGGAATCTCAGGGAAGATTACTGGTGACTTTCGTGAGGTATAAATGCTTTCTAAATGCAATTTCATGAGCATAACGGTTGGCTACTAGTTTATGAAGTAAATTTCGTCTACCTTTCTTAGGGTGTTCGAGCAAAGCTGGTGGACAAAGATTTCGCCCCCAAGGTAAATTGACTTTTAACTGGTGAAGATTTGAAGAAATTTTAATGGTTATCCCACTATTGCTCAATTGTTAATGACCTAAGAAAATTCCCAAAATAACCTTCAACTCTCTCTCTCTCTCTCTCACACACACACACACACACACATTTGATTTCTATTGAATTTTTCATCAAAAATTGCAGTGGGATCCTCCAAGCTTAGAACATGTATCTCAAGACATGGTTGATCAATACTTTGCTCCTCTCTCTGCATTTGAACCTGAACTAGAGCTACCCGTAAAGCAAAGGGAAGCATTTACATAACATTATGTGGTGCCTTGACCGTATGCTCCAGGCTCCGAGCATAGAAAGAACCTCTGCACAATAATTTACCTGACTTCAGCCGAGACCAGATTTTCCTTGTTTTTTTTTAAACTTTTTTTACTTGATTATACTGTAAAATAGTCATTAGATTTCTGAAGCACAAAAATCATGTAGAATAAGATAACATTTACATGGCTGTCTTTGGTATTTAACCAATTTTTTATGACAATAATGTTTACTCAAAATTTCAAAAATATTGGTACATCCAAAATTTCATCACAAAATAAGCACACACTGATCTAATGACTATATTTTTCCTCACAATTATCAGAAAAAACAGTATACATCTCCTCCCAGAACTACAAAGTTCTCAAGAGTTCAGTCACAAGAGGTTCTCATTATTCATATATGTCAATAACTTATGTCTTATTTCAAGCTTTCCAAAATCAAATGAACACCTTTTTGGCCTCAATAAATATGAACTATCACCCTAACTAAGTGAAAAAAAAATGATACACGTGAGCTGTCCCGAGATGAAAACGGCGTTTCATGCTTCATACACAGACCAACTAATCTCCTGACTTTGTAGCTTTGTAAGTATTCACTAGTTGTGTCTGCACATCCTGAGAAACTTGTGAGTGCTCTAAATATTCCATTGTGAATTCACCTTTCCCCTGCAAAAATTGAACAAACTTATGTCGAATAACATTTCTTTGAACCGTGATTTCATGAATTAAGATCCTAATATAAGTAATCCATTATTTTACCTGTGTCATTGAACGAAGGGCAGTCGAATAACCAAACATATTGTTGAGAGGTACCTAAAAAGAGCAAAAAATTGGTAAATTATATTAGTAGCCAACCAAATTGAACTTTGGATTCAATCTCAAACATGCACAAAATTGCAGATTTATCAGTGTATACACCTAAGCGTAACAGTAGAAATGGAAAAATAAAATACCCACGTTTTCCTTTTAACAAGTAATCTCCTAAAGTATAGAGGCTATTAATCTCCTTAAAATAACAAATACCCGCCAACTGTAGCACATAAATAATCTCCTAAAGTATAGAGGCTATTAATTACATATAGTTATGTTGCTGATCAAGATTAAAACATTAGGTAATTACATGTTCTCTAGCACCTCAAATGTTAAATTCAAGTTTACTAGAACTGTATCAATTCCATTACATATACCAAAAAATCCCAGCAAAAGCAAATGAATATGATATACTGTACCACAAAACATCCGTCTAAAGTAATAAATACACTCATGGAAAAGAAGAGAACACTGGATGTAAACATGACATGATAATTAAAACCAAACTCAGACCATTTATTATGCAAATCCAAAATCTAATCAAACTAGAGAAATCTGATCAAATAAGTAGATAACTTCATAAAAAAAAAAACATAATAATAATAACAATTTCCACGAGCAAATCTAGAGCTTAAGTTGTACGTACATGTGCAGTTATTACACAGTCATCTGCTTCCTGGTCATTACCAACAATCATGCCTTTCCTCCTGTCACATCATAAATAGAACAAGTCGGACAATATTTTCATTTGCTCGTATGCCTTTTACAAGAAGGTGCTCAAACTCCACAGACCCAAACAAAAAGTATATTATCACTCATAGAATTGAAAACAGAAAAATGCCACTTGAGCACTGACTTGTTGATATCACCGGTGACAGGGCCTTGAAATTCTGTGGGGAACTTCAACTCCACCAACATCAGAGGCTCCAATATAACAGGTTTTGCAGCTGTGTAGCACTGTATCATAAAAACAATAATGTAAACCATATGAAGATGTAAGTGTATTCTATTTCCAGAAAACAGCAAAATAAAGGCAAATAGACTATATTATTAGTGTTTACAGAAAGAAAGAAGCACCTGTCTGAAGGCATATATTGCGGCTAACTTAAAAGCAAGTTCACTTGAATCCACAGCATGGGCTGCACCATCAGTCAAACAAATACGGATATTTTCAACAGGATGGCCAATAAGTGAACCCCTGCAGATACAAGCATATCCTTGTTCAAACGGATAATGATGGCACAAACATTCTAAACAGATTAGTCGTCCCTTTTTTGAGGTTCTTTTGAACAAGTGTACCATAAAGAAAAAATTAACGATCAACATATAGAATTTACAGCAGAATATATTCAAAGCAGTTAGGAAGTAAGATAATAGTTATTAAAAAATTAAAAGGTAAAAAGTTAAGAGAATAGTTAAAAACAGCTGGTACAATCTTGGGATGAAAATCATATCCCTACTTACCCATTCAATTCAACCACCCAAACTTGTCATTTCTAAATTTGCTAATACTATTGTAAAGCAAAGATGGCTTTTTGAAAGAATATTCAAATACAGTATATAATACGCCATGCTAGTGGCACTTCTATCAATGTGTAATTGGGACAAACTCTATTCCTATGGAAGTAGAACGTAGTAGACAATAGAGCGCAATTGCTCTGTATTCATTAGTGAACTTTGTTCATAAGGATGATTGATATAAGGGCACTGGTTAAACGTTGCACAGAAGTAATCATTTGCCCAGCTTATAGATATTTCATCCATTTCCCCAGGGGAGAAAAAGGAGACATTATACCATCCATTTCTCTTCGAATTGAATTTCTGGGCAATGTCTACTTTTGCCTCGCCTTTGCTGGATGGATGGAAGAGACATTTTAGATGAATGTACCATTTTATCTGTTTTGTGTATAAAAGATCAAGATAAGAAATTTTCTTAAGAATAGGATGTTCCAATGAGAAACAAACAAATATTCTGTGGTGTTTTACTCTCCAAAACTTGTTCGGACTTCTCATCAATCAACTGAATGAGCCAGACAGAGCCAGGTATTTCCTAGAATGTGCTTGTATTTCTTATAAAAGTTGAGAGGTATCACGACTATAGATAATTAAGTAAAATGTAAAAAAGAAATTGAACACTTACGAGTTGGCAGCTTCTTTGAAACCCTTTTCAATTGCTGGCACAAAATTTGAAGGGATAGCTTGTCCCACAAGCATGTTTTCAAATTCGAATTTAGTTCCCGAGCCTGGTGGAAGCGGTTCCACATACCTGTCAGAAAGAGAAAAACAATGTAAATTTGTTTATGAAAGCAAATGGAAGATAATAACACATGCTCCCCATTGGATGGACATAAAAACACTTTATAAATCATGCACATATGCTTTTCATTATATATGAAGGCACAACTCACAAGCTCGGATGTGAAAATGTTACGCACTGGTGGTTTGCAACAAAAACACATTTATAAATCCTATGCTTTAAACATGGAGATGTAAAACACAAAAAGACTTCAATAAGAGCCCAGAATTACATCGGAGAGGATTAGGGCCTCAATATGAGAAATAAACTAGATAGAGTTTCTTTTTAATTTATTTTAGAAGCTATATGCCATATAGCTTCTAAATGTCACCACTCTGAAAACAAATTAAATCCATGCCAGTTAATCTAAAATAAAAAGAAACTCATCACGATACATTTGATTAAGCAAGCCAATACTCACTGAAGAAAATGTGGGGCAGAGAATACCAGAATAAATTCATGCCAGTTAATCTAAAATACAAAGAAACACATCACGAGCCATTTGACTAAGTAAAATAATATTCGATTGAAGAAAAGGCGGCGTACAGTATTGCACACAAACCATTAGCAGAAAGGAGGGAAAACAAGTTAAGCTTGGTAACGGAGGTACATGTGTAAACTTACCCAATAACTCGTCCATATTGACCTTGTCCTCCACTCTGCTTTTTATGCAGATAATCAAATTCAGCACGCTGGGTAATTGTCTCCCTGAAGTTGACACGGGGCTTGCCAACAGTTGCACCAACCTTAACGACGCCAAACCAAGTTAGAGTCATCATGAGATTGCTATCTGTCATTTAGTAAAAGGCAGGCAAACTGCAAATTTGGTCCTATAGGATAGGGCCTATTGCAATTATAGTTCCATTATTTGTTCTAAAGTGGCAAAATTAGTTCCATAAGATCTTTCTTTTTCCCTTCCAATTATGGTCCTATCCTTTAAAAAATGGATGAAAACTGTTAAGTATTGATCACGTGCAACGCATGTGACCTAACTACCGGTTTCCATCTGTTTTTCAACAGTTGGGACTAAATATCAAAAAGGTACATCATGTGGGACTAATTTTGCAATTTTGTAAATAATGGGACTAAAATTGCACGGGACTTATTCCATGAGACTAATGCTGCAATTTTCCCGTAAACGGAAAATAGGTATTACAATAATACAAAAAAAGGGTAACACCTTGTACTCTCTCCGCATACGTTCAACATATATGTCCAAATGAAGCTCTCCCATGCCAGAGATAATCGTCTGCTCATTAAACCATTCGATCTCAATATGAAGAACGTTTTTACATACACCTAACGTCAATCATGGTGCACAAAAATGGCAGACAATTATAAGAAAGTCAAACCTGGCCACTCTCAGGATCTAAACCAACACGGAAAGTGGGGTCCTCTTTTTGAAAGCGATTCAGAGCTTTTGAAAACTGCCAATCAAAGATAAGTAGGTATAAAAATAAGAAATGAAAACACCAATGATCATCTCACTAAAGTCAAACACAGAAAAGAATTTTTATTTAACCACTCACATTCCCTCCAGAATCTTTAGAATCAGCTGATATAGCTAATGACATAACTGGCTCAGGCACACTCATAGAAGTCATGGTATATTTAACCGATCCATCAGTAAATGTATCCCCTGTCAACACATTGCAGAAATAAACATAACTAGTATTTAGATCATGAGATGAGAAAACGATCATGATTCAGCACATGGATACAAGAAAGCTCCCTCAGGAAAAAAAAATGTCAAGTTTGATTTGAGCCTTATAAAATAAGACCGAGAAAATGTGTATTTGCATTAGTACCTGAAGCACAATCCACACCAAATACAGCAACTATTTGTCCCGCATGTGCCTGTTGAATGTCCTGTAGAAAGGAAAAATAAAGAAAAGGTGTAAAATTATTAGCAAACTGTAAGCATCTTAGCAAGAAAACAAACACGACTGTACTCATTTATGAAGGATACACTAAACAGGAATAATGCCATCCTAATAAAAATGACAAGTGTCCTGACAAAAGCATCAACACTCTTCTGAAAGCATTACATTTTTTTAATTGAACACACTATCATCATATACCACTACATGCTTTCAGAAATATCTAGAAACTTCAGTCACAACCAGACAACATACAAGAGCAATTTTCCTCTTTTCTTTTAATTCTTTACTTTTTTGAGAGGGGGGGGGGGGGGGGGGGGGGGGGGGCAGGTGACTAACCTCCATTTCATTTGAATGCATCCGCACCAGGCGAGGGACCTATAGAACAGTTTAAATTAATTGATTCAGATCTGGTGAACTTAGCCTAATGGCTTCAATTTCACATACATCCTAGGACAGACATCCTATAAGCTGGAACACACCTTAAATAACTCAAGCATAATCTTATTATTCTTCTACAATAAAAATTGTATTTGACTATTTGATAACAAGCTTTACCTTAACCTTCTTGCCTGTGTTTACATTAATTATAAAATCACCCTTCTTGATGACACCTTCATAGATTCTACAAGAAAACAGAAGTCAGTCGACAAAATCAGCAACTAGCAAAGAAGCCATTTACAAAATCCCCTCAGAAAGTAAGATGATAAAGAGGAAAGAGCTAGAAAGTTCTTTAATCTAACTCTATATACCTTAGATATGTTAACTGGCCAAATCGCCCTTCTTCCAACTTGAAAGCTAAGGCAACAAGAGGACCAGCTGGACTTCCAGTTAATGTAACCTGCATAAGTTTAAAACAACAACAGATAGTTCCTACATCGATTACTTACAAAGAATTGACATGAAACATAGTAAAATTTGAAAAACACACCTTTTCCTCATCCTTGGTTTGATCAAGAGCATAGTTACTAACTTCAGTTGGACAAGGCAAATAACTCAGTACACCATCAAGAAGTGGTTGGACGCCCTGAAACCACAAAGTCACCAAATATATGAACTTTAAGTCCATAAGGAAAAATGCGTTTTGAAGGCAAGCATAGCACAAATGAGAATTTACAAATTCATCTCGAGAGCAAGGGAGAATGGAGAATTTGAATCATGTTAGGAGAAGGAAATTGCATTATCTGATAAATTCAGGTCGAAAACAGATTTAACTAATCCAAGCGTACCAAAAATTGTAAGCTGCCTTCTTGCTGGAGCAACTCTTCTTAACTAGTCTTCAAATTAAACAAGAACTAGGGGAGATTTGTTCAGCAAAAAACTAGTGTCATTATAGAAACTTCCCCTAAAGTTCCATAGCTTCATGATTTCTGTCTTACTTGAAAACTTTTCCCCACTCCATGCCTGGATATTTTAAGGAGTGATAAACTATGGAATGCTTATAATGTTTTACTGGTTGTTTGCCATATTTGGTAAGTCTAGTATCAACTTCTTTATCCATTTATTATTTCAAGTTGAAAGTAAAGAACAGTTAAAGCTGATGCACAAGAGGAACATGGTAGTATCTCCACTTTACTGATAATTAGATTTATTTTGTAAGCAGTAGATAGCATTTTTCCTCCTTGAATCTATCTCACTAGCCAAGAACATCTCTTTAGTAGTTTAAACGCATAGATAAAAAATACTAAAGCCAATGTGGCACTTGTCTCTATGTGATGACATGTTGCACAAAGAGAAACATGAACATAAAAGGAAGGCAATAGGGTCTTCAATCAGCATAAGTGGCTAGACCAACGCATTCAAATAAATATGCAAAAACTTAAAACCCCATAGTGCATAATAACAAAGACCACACCTTGTTCTTGAAAGCACTACCCATGAACACGGGCACAAATTTCCTTGATATGGTAGCTCTTCTAATTGCCTCCTGTGGAACGAAAAAGATAATCAGACAATACATAGGCTTCAGGTCCTAATAAATAGACATTGAAGGAAAGCAATGCAACAGAAAGCCCATAAAATCGAAATAGGAGAAACGGCTAAGCACATCCATGATAAAACAAATCTGAGATTCAACATCAAAAATTTCCGACCTACCACAGCACCAGAAAAGGACTAAGCTTCTCTCATACTTCTGTTACATTAAATGATTTTTGAATTCTAACCTTCGCCTATTTTTCAAGGCATCTTCTAGGTTTAAAACATACCAAAAATCTTATTTATCAAGGTATCCTATACCAGAAGCATAAAATTGGCTTGATTCTATCCTTAATACCTCCCCAAAACCCAGATAATATCAAGACATATAAGAATCGGAATCTAACTATATTTTTAGCTTATGTCTAGATTGAGTGAAGAAAAACATGTGCTGTGACTGCCTGTGATGAATCCAAAACAAACTCAAAATAATAATCAGATTATAGGATAGTCCAAACTTCAAGAAGAAAACAAGTATAACAGAAAATGGGACAAACATGCACATCAAACAAAAACCTTAACCAGATTTAGAGCCCAAAACAAAATAATACTTCAACCTTCACAGAACACTATTTTGTCCCTACACCTGCATGATCAAATTTTGATAAGTTTTGTATTTAGGAGTATGACTTAAACCAGAGACATTCTGTGCCCAATGTCTTATGAGCCAGGAAAACTATACTGAAAGCTTAAAAGAGGGAACTTCAAGTCAACCACTTATATTTTTAGTTGGGAAGGTGGCTGAACTATCATTTGCATACCTCAAGATCAGCAGCTGATATAGGCTCATCGCTAAGAAACGCTTCAGCAAGCTTATCATCAACCTCTGAGACTGCTTCAACCAGTTCACGCCGCTTTTCTAGAGCTAATGCTTCGAGATTAGCAGGAATATCTTCAGCCACAATTGTCTCACTGTAAAACGATAAATTAGTATTGCTAAGAAAAGATATGCAATCTAGGCAAATCAGCAATAAGCGAGTAAACAGACCCACTGGAACCATGGAAATAATAAGCTTTCAAATTGACAAGGTCAACAAGACCCTTGAAGTCCTCCTCTAAACCAATTGGCATCTGCACAGCAGCACTGTGATGTCGAAGTTTGGATCTTGCCTATATAAAGAGAAAGAGAGGAGGATTCAGATCTTTTATGTCATATAATTCAAACTACAAAAATTTCTGCAGGTAGAATTACTTGTGTACAATCCAGTAGAAGACAATAAGAAAATCTTGAGGCATAAGTTACTTGAAAAAGTAGGAATAATGACTTAAAAATATAAAACTGGTTACCTTATTTTTATCAGGGCAATTTGAACATAAATTTTAGAAACTAGGTTCTTATTTGGTTTTTGTTTCCTATTCGATTAAAATTCCATATTTTGTAGAGCCCATGACTAAAGTCTCATTAGAACAAGTTTGATACATATGATATTTTGTCTACTTTATAGAAAAAAAATACAAGGTTAAATAGTTTGCTTTTATTTTGGTTATCTAACCCTGCTGAATACTGCTACGTACATGTTTCTGCATAGTTCAAGTCATCTAATTCAGATCCTGAAAAGTGAGATTAACCCCATCTAAAATATCTCAAAATCTGAACATTATAAATTTTTGTTTCCTTTTTATCATCATTAAGCAATTTTTTGTGAGTATTATCTGTAACAGACATCAAAAGTTTCCCAACAAACCTGATTCAGAACTTTCCAGGGATCAGCCCCCATTCGGTCAAGTTTGTTAATAAAAGCAAGTCTCGGAACCTCATATCTTCTCATTTGCCTGTCGACAGTGATTGACTGACTCTGCACACCACCAACACTACACAGGACAAGAATGGCCCCATCAAGTACACGTAAAGCTCTCTCAACTTCGATGGTGAAATCAACGTGACCTGGCGTGTCAATTATATTAACCTGCCAAAAAAGATAAATCAATAAAAACCGAAAGCACTAGTATGCTATACAATGACCACCATATTGCAGACCAATTTTTTTGGGCAACTTTTATTACAGTTACAAAGGTAAATCATCCTCACTTGTTTCCCATGTGTATTCTCTGACCTCACCTGGGCGTGAGCTTCTTTAGCCAATATTAAAAAGAATATAAACGAAACTTATTGCCTTACCTATCAACCCAATTCATATTATTTTTTAAAATTCAATGACAAGTCTTCACTTTCCTCTCGAAGCAGCGTTGGTTCATTTCTTTCCTTTTAGTTCTTCCCCATGGAGGTGTATAGCTATGATCCAATACACGCAGTCACTTCACTCCCTGAAGAATGCTTTATTGGCATCCTCATACACATCCTTACAGCATAAGGAATCAAACCCACAAACAGTGTTAAGGAGTCCTCGCCATCGGCTATAAACTCTGCGTTTTTACTAATTATGAAATCAACTATCAGACCTATAGTTAGGATACATAGCTGAAAGACTTGTTCTTTCTTTGAAAACTATAATTACAGACCCAACTGAAACCTACATTGCTTTAAAGAATGAGAAAACAATTGATCCATTTTGAACCACCACCATCACCCCTCTCACCCCCTTCAAACACACCCAAAATCAAACACCAGACTTTCGCGATCAAACCGACCTACCTTTTTAAACGAATGATAATACAAGGTAAAGAAACCTGCATCAACATTGCTACTTTGTTCCACTCTTTCTTTGACTACAACAGCCTATAAATTGTTCAACATAACATAGCTCTGAAATACTTTCAATTAAACCACTCAAGTTAAAAGCTTCAATTGATATTGGTAGAGTCACTCAATCGTCAACCGAAAACTGAATACGAATCCTAATTCTTCAACTCATCAACTCTCTGCTCAACCTCGCAACTCAAACCAGGCGTAGTTCGATTACCGATGAATCAAACAGTGTGCTGAAGGAAAAACATAGCAATCTAGGAGTAAAAGATTGTAATTAAACTCAATTCGATTCAAAAAAAAAAAAAACCTGAAAATCCTTCCAAGTACAGTAAGTGGCAGCAGACTGTATAGTAATCCCTTTCTCTCTCTCCAAATCCATGGAATCCATCTTCGCTCCAACCCCATCCTTTCCTCTGACCTCATGAATTTCGTGGATCCGACCTGTATAATACAAAACGCGCTCCGTCAGCGTCGTTTTACCGGAATCGATGTGCGCTGAAATACCGATGTTGCGGAGCTTCTGCAAGGACTCCTTCCACCACACATCCTTCTCCTCCCTCAGCCGCGCGGCGGCGGCGCTGCCGGCGGAGAAATGGCGGAGGTGGAAGCTTCCGGCGAGCAAGGCGGCGGTGGAGGATCGCGATGCGGCGTTGATGGAGCCACCGCCGCCGCAGAGGGAATAGAGTAGGCGCGTCGTAGAGGATCGGGCCGAGCGTGCTGCCATTTTCGTGAGGGTTTTGGGGAAAAACCCTGGAGAGTGAGAAATGGTGACTGATATTTTTTGAGTGGGTTTAAAACTAAATTAGTAAAATATAAGGGTAAATTTACAATTTGCCCCCTTAACTTTGGAAGGATAAGAATTTGTCCCCATATATCTATGATGCACGGACACGCGTAAAAATCACCCCGTGCAGTGTCCGACACACATCGGACACGGACACGGACAGGACACTTCGGGCTGATTTTTTGCATTTTTTTATATTTTTAATATAAATGTATTTATATATATATATATATGTAATTATATATAGATGAAGTTTTATAGTTTACAGAAGTATTGTCATTAATAATTTGTTATTTTGTGTAAAAATAAGTTACTCATATACAAATAGTGAATATATATATATATATAGGTTGTTATTAATAAATTGTTGAATTGTTAATTATTGTCTAATAGGTGTTCAATTACTCATAAGTTTATAACATATTATATATATATATATATATATAAAAATATGAACAGACGTGTCCGAGCCGTGTCCGTGTCCTAATTTTTTAAAAATTCACGTGTCCGTGTCTGTGCAACATAGCCATATGTTCTTACATTTCTCGCTTTACTCTCGTATATACTTTGGAGAGGAGTATAGTCAGTGTACTTTCTTGTATATACTCTGGAGCAGAGTTTAGTTAGTGTACTTTCAAGTGTCTCACTTTACCCCGTGAACTCTTCAAAATATTTCACTTTGCAGAACCCCAAATTCAAAATGTTTAGAAAAGCATTTGTAGATATTGATAAAAAAAAATCATTTGTTATGTAGTAGCATAACAAACATAAAAAGATACTAGTTGACATGGCATACTCAATATGTGTACATGATTTTTCTAATATACAGTATAAATAATGTTATTGTATATGTTTGTATGATAATCATCTTTTGTTGTCACACAATATTTGTTTATTTTTATTATATAATAAAACATATTT
Source organism: Buddleja alternifolia (assembly GCA_019426215.1). Lineage (NCBI taxonomy): Eukaryota > Viridiplantae > Streptophyta > Magnoliopsida > Lamiales > Scrophulariaceae > Buddleja > Buddleja alternifolia. The sequence goes on along the minus strand of CM033390.1, from coordinate 56,034,653 downwards.
TGAGGGGAAAAATTGTATAGAATAAGTAGGAAAATTTTGAAGAGGGTAGATGTGATAAATAACTAGTTGGGATCATAAAAATATGGAGTGAGAAAAATATATAGATAAATAAGTTAAGTTGATATAATTTTATTTGAGTAGATGATAGTTTTATCTGTTTATTAAAAACACACAATGCGCTCTCACTTATTAATAATAAATAGTAAAGATGTAGCATAAATTGATTGTATCGGTTGATATCTCTTATTTTACTAAAAATTGCATGTAATTGTTTTGTCTTTGATTGAAGCTTTAAATTGAAACTTAACTCCATGGCATTATTATTTATTTATATTTATTGTTTTATAATGCAATATAATATATTAGTTCAAGGAATACAAAAGGTGATTCTAACAATTTATGAATTATTCTTTTGTAGTTGAAGAGTTCAAAGGAGTAAAACAATGAATTTGAGAGTACATCGAGTCAAACTCTTTTAAATTTAAAAGTGATGAACTTGAGAGTACATACAAACAAGTTCTTACTTGTTCTAAGTTCAGAGGGTTGTGTGGGATTTGTCTTAAATTAAATAGATATTCTTTTATCTGTTCTATTTTTCCTTTTCTCTCAAGAACTGTAAATCGAATCGAGTCTAGCATAATAAGGTAATGTCAAACTTGATTTTTATCAAGTTCAAAAAATTGTATCGGAATTTGATTTCATTGTTAATCAGATCAAGTTCAATGAATTTTAATCGAGTTAAGCTCGAGTCGAGTTCTAATATTATAAAAAAAAATGCGTTTAATATTTGGCTTGCTTTGTTAATGAAGCCAAACTCAAATGAGCTTTTAGTTGATTTTGAGTTGAGTAGTGATGAGTTTGAATTATTTTTCACCTGTAAAAACCTAGTAATTCATCACCTTCATATAATGGAGGAAATATATTAGAAACAAAGAGTTGAAGCAAATTCTTAATTAATTTTTTGCAATTATAGTAGTAAGTATTTGTTAGAATTAAACTACATAACATCTCCAAAACCTTGCAACTTTCAAGTTTCAACACAAGTTGTTATATAGCTCATGTGGTCTTACAAATTAAAGCTCATTCATTCTCACCATTTTTTAACTCATATTTTTAGCTCAAGGGATTAATTTTCTTACAAAGGTTGTAAGCTTTTCCATGATAAAGACAACATTTTTCACTAGAAAATACCAAAAGATTATGTAAGAAAGAAAACATTTTCACCACAGGACCGAAAAGATGAAGGATTCGCCACTTTATTCATTTTTCGTCCCTAAATATTCACAAATTGCAAATTGATCCTCAAACTTTCTTTCAAACAGTTTTGATGAAAAATGCTCGCCCCCAATACTACACAAAACAAGAAGGTGATGGAGCAAATACAAAAATGATACTCCCACCTCTTTCATGCATCAAAATTTGCTTCCGAAAACCAATAGTAAACAACGTTTATTTCTACAGAAAGTAAACGAGCTAAACCTCGACATAACAAGCATACTACTACACAATAGAAAATTCAAACATCATAGGTACAAGAAAATGTAAACTCCAAAACTATTCATTCTATTAAACTGAATAAAAAATGAGACTTTTACGAGCATAGCAAGATAGGAGATGCTCATACGGGCTGTAACTGCAAGTTATTATGTCCATCGTCTTGCTGAGAAGAAGATGAGGGCTCGTAATCATCAGCAGTATTCATTTCCTGAATTGCTGGGGGTTCTGTCACGGTGGTGCCCGACGTGTTGCCTTCAGACAAATGATTTTTCATCTCTCTATGCTCTTGGCATATGGCACACCAGTGGAGGGTGCAGTGCACCAGGCATGGATCACAAGGTGAATCCTGCAAATCAAACACAGGAATACGTAAAAAAATTTATATTGAACATTTGAACTTCGTTTTTACTATCACCAAAGAGAAAGGGTGGGCTATGGGAAGGAGCCAGAACTCTTAGCCTATTGTAAAATAGGACCGGGGGAAAGTGTAATCTATTTTTATTGACATGGAAAGTTATAGTAATTTCTCAAAACTCATAGTATTTTTCGTAGTTAGAATCCCACGCAAGGGTTGTCAATGCAATTTACCATTACTTAGAAACAGAGAAAATGTAACCACCTTCAAATGCCATTTTCTCTGCAACAATTGTCGACCCATGCCGGTATAGATGCCACAAACCCACCAAGCAAACAACAAGCCTTCGGTTAGAAGGCATGCCGTATCTGGATCTATACCATGCATGAATGCTGTAACAGCAGCAAGTGCGATGCCACCTTCAACACATGCTGCATGAGCAACACACGCACTTTGCTCAGAGATATCATCATTCAAGCTCGCAACGTTTCGTCCAAAGAGGACACAGGGGCAAAAGAGTCCAGTCAAACCTACAATAAGAGAAGATGATCATTAAATTCTCATAAGAGATGAATTATATATGCTCACAAGATTTATGACCAAAAAGCTGTCAATTCTATAACTTAAGCATTAAACCAAGAAAATTGCAATCATAATACTCTCTGCATATGCACTTCACATCCTCAAGTCCAATTTGACGTTTCATATAGTTTATATATCTTTCTTCCAATTGCTCATTCTTTTAAAATACACACTCGGCGTGCATCTGTATATGAAGTACTAAACTTTAATAGAAAATGTGAACTGCAAAAAAGTCTATTTCTTACAACTGTCCTTATCTTCTGTGCAACCAAAAATCCCGGTTGTCCAGTCTTCATCTGCTGGAGGTGTGTAGGTTTCAGGTAAAGTTTGTCCACATTGTTCGCATCTGGGACCGTTCAGCTGTTAAGAGAAACATCAGCAACACAGGTGAAGGGTGCAGATTAAAACTAGCATTGGAATTAGCTCAAGAACTGCTAAAGTTTCACAAATTACAATCATGTCTGCAACAACACTTTCTTAATAGGTGTTAAGCACCAAAATCAGACAATTTCATAAAGAATTTCAAACTTAGAAAATATTACTAGGCAGGTACGATGCTAAACTAAGACGACTTTAGTTTCAAGAATGATGTTAGGGAGCTAGCCGTGACATAATCACAACCATCTTATATAGTGGATCCCACGTGGATTAAGAACATGGATGGTTGTGACGGCCCCAGACCTCAAGTCCTGAGAGTTTCCAAGGATGACACCAATTTTGCTTGAGAAATTATGGTAATTCGGCTGTCAAAATCATCATAGTAGTCAGTAACATTTTTCACCTCGAAAACATGAATCCATGAACATTTTAATCCACGAAATAAATGCAAATTTGCATATCTCGAACAAATCCAAGACATACAATTTGCCGAAAATGCAGTAATAATAACAACAACAATAATAATAATAATAATAATAATTCTCATATCAAATTCTAGTCCGGATATATTTGGCCAATTGGCTTCAGTCAAGCTAATCTCAAAGTCATTCTTATGAGCTTCTTGAACTCGGAATCTCTGAATTGCAATCGTTTATGTGATGAGACTAATCATTTATGTGATGGAACTCACGATGAGTCGAATACACAGATCATTGCGATTAAACCCGAGCGGGCTTGGAATCTCGAACTCCCATAGAATCAAGCCTAATCTCAAATTGATTTATGCATGCTTAATATTCCAAGGAGAATGACAAATTTAATACAATTACACTCAACAACCCCCACAATGTACAAACTTCAATACAAACTTCAATTCGCTCAAGTGTCAAACTTTGTGTGTGTGTGTGTGTGTGTGTGTGTATAATAAAAGAAAATCATGCATATATGACCAAAAAATCTCACATAATTAATGGGAAAAGGAAACGAAATTAAATAAAAGGTAGAAGTAGCATTACGGCTGGAACATCAATGGGTTGATTAAGTTCACCAGGGGTAATGTCCTGCAACGGAGTCTGGTCTTTCGTCAGCTTCACGTATGCACCCTCCGCCATCTCCGATCATCACCTATATATATATATATATGTATGTATCTATATATATCACCTTCAACATTAGCAATTCTACACATATAAATTCACATTGATCATCTTCATTCACAATTAAAAATACAGAATTCAAAATAAGTAATAAGAGAGAACGAAACCTTGAAAAGGGGAAAGATTTGGACGCACGCAGTACAAGTTTAGAAGAAAATGGAAATATTTTCTTTATTTTTATTCTTGTGTTTGTTAAAGAACGCACGTCTTTGTGATGGAATGGGATAGAGAATAATCGGGTAATCATAACTAACTAATTATGTTTGTTACCTCAAAGTATATCATTTTGGCCGTAAACGAGTCGAGTCGAACACATAATAAAGTTGTTGTTGAAGCTTCTTTCAATTATTATCGGAGTTTCAAAATTTATGATTGAGTTTGGCTTGATTGTCAATCAAGCCGAACGCGAGTCAAATTCGAGTAGTTAGATTTTTTTTGCACATATTTTATCATTTTTTTACTAAACGAGTTGAGCTTCAAATTTATTCAAAAAATGTTATTCAAGTTTGGTTTGATATGTTAAAGAATCGAACTCGACGAGCTTTTACTGAACGATCTCGAGTCGAGTATCGAGTAGTTTAGATCATCTTTTAGCCTTATCTAATATGACAAAAATTGCATTTCCTTTTTGTCTCCTGACGAGCACTTTTGATCTCGAGCTTTATCAATTTTGTGTATTTAGTCGCATAGTTTAATAATTATTGTATATTTGGCACACTTTCAATTTCTGGATGAAATTGATTATTCGAATATTGTATGACGATTAACTATGTTGATTTGATGAGAAATTTTCGTTTTTAATAACATTTCTTGAGACAAATCGACAAAACTAACATCACGTGTTGCGTCCAAAAATTAATGATATGAATCAATTAAGCAAAAAAAATTATGAGATTAAATGCACCAAATGCGTAAAGTTCTAGACGAAGTGCTCACCTCTGTTTAATTTTTTTTGGGTAAATACCTTCCTGTTTAATTGGTAAAAAGAAAAACATGCAATTTTGCTTAAAGAGTTAAACATGCAAGACAATTAAGGAATTATATAAAATTTATTATTTTACCTTTTATAATTATAATATTTTTAAATTTTTCAGGATATATACTTGGATTTATAATAAGTTCAAGAAAATAAATCATTTCAAAATTCAATAAGATGAAATTAAAAAAAACAACTGTTTTTACTTTTTACATATGTTTAGGTAACGAACATATCTATATTAATTAAGAGAATTGTGATTACTAGGACATAATATGCACGAATCATGTCACTATATCTTTTGATATGTGTTAATGATATTTAATACTAATAGCAATATGGGAAGCAATTTTTACATTGATATATTATGTAACATACCAAAATAATATTATTAACCATCCTATATAGAAATAGCTTTAAATTACTAAACATATACACATGGATCGTAGATTACCTAATGAAGCAATCCTAATTTATAAAAAAGAATCATAATCTTTCTCTGTAAATCATTGAATTGTCATTCGTTTGAGTGATAATTTTTACAACTACGTACATTAATTAGTAAAAGGGAAAATCACTAAAGACCCTTAAAATAAATTTTTATATCCAAAAAATCCATGATAATATTTGTTAATTCAGAAAATCGATTCCATCAACTTTTCATTCCAAAAGATCTAATATTTAGGGTTAATAAATTTATGGACTTAATTATGCTTAGCCTTCTAAATTAAAAATTAATCAATTGTAATTTTGTATATATAGAAATTTATTTATTTAAAAGTTTTATATTAATAATCGATACTAATTATGATTTTAATTTTAAATTTCAAGATTTTAAATCTTTTTAAAAAAACTAAAAGATATACTTACAGATAATTATCATATTAAAATAAAAAATATATATAATAAAAACTTTAATATTAATAAGTAGTGTGGAAAGCATGTAACTAAACAAAAGTTAGTCGCGAATCAAATAATAATACCAAAACATAGCCTTACAATAATACTTTTCATTATCCAACTGCAAATTCATAAATTACATAGTGGCATCTTAGACAATACTCAACTGCAATTCACAAATTATATGCAGTGGTATCCATTCAAATTTAAAGAAAGAAAAAAAACATAATCAAACACAAAACAGATTAACCACAAAAACAATAATTAATCCATCTTGCAAATTAAACAACTTAATTTTAGTGGAATCCATTGCTCTTCTTCTTCTTGGTGCAAAGCTTCACAAACTCTTCCACAACCTCATCAATCTCTTCATCCCCTTTGGCCTTAATCTTCACACTCATATCCCTTGCTTTCTTCCGAACCACCTCTCCGCCGCACTCGTCCACCACAACCCGCCGTATCACCGTCGCCACCTCCTCCTTCTCGAGCTTCCCAAAACCATTCCTCACCACCTCTACACCAACTCCGATTTCCTCAACAAGCCTAGCATTCAATGGCTGGTCAAGGTGCATGGGCATGGCAATTATAGGAACCCCGAATTTCATACTCTCCATCATAGAACTGCACCCGCAATGACTCACAAAACCACCAATACTCTCGTGGCCCAAGATTTTAGCCTGTGGGGCCCACCCCTCCACCACTAGCCCCCTCTCACCCACCCTCTCAACAAACCCTAATGGCAAAACCTCTTCTAAGTTGATTTTCTCACCTTTTGGAAACCTAATAACCCATATGAAATTCACTTTGCTTAGCTCCAAACCAAGAGCAATTTGCTCAATGTCTTCTTGTGTGAGAAAATACTCACTTCCAAAGGAGACAAAAACAGTTGAATTCTTGGCCTTTTTGTCAAGCCAATCTATTATCTCCAAACCCTCAAACTCATTACTAGGGTCTTGAACTAGGGCACCAACTTGGACAACTTTCTTCTCCAACAAACTAGAGAGATAATCATTATATCTCCCTTCAATCTCCTTAAAACCCTTTATCAACACAATGTCAGATGACCTCTTAATACCCTTACATGCATCCTTTCGAACACGGTCGCTCGACGCCAATAAATTAGCACGGTGAACAAATTCATAGTCGTGATAAAATATTGAATCAAATGGGAACTCCTCATTTGGCTTCATGAAGAAGTGGAACATGTAGGCGTTCATTGTAGAGCTACTAGTGATGAACTCCACAGCGGGTATGTGATACCGTGAAGCAATCAACGGGGCCCACGGCTGAAGAAAATCATAGACAAGCAAATCGGGTTTTACGGATGCCAAAATGTTCGAAAAATAGGGTTTCGACATTTCAAAGGCTTGTTTTAGCTTTGGCATTAGGTCTAATGGGAGGCCATTAGTGGTGTGGTAGCAAGGAGGAAGGTTTGGCAATGTAGGAAGATGGAGTTCCACTAAATGTATTGAAAGGGCAAATTTTTCGCCTATTTTGGGCTTAATGGAGCTCAAATTTGCCGGGGTGGAGCATAAATGGACGATGAAATTTCTCTTAGTGAGTCTTTTTGCGAGTTCTAAGTATGGAGAAATATGGCCATGAGCCAACCAAGGGAACATGAGAACATGAAGAGTTTTGTGATTAGTATTCAAAGACTCCATGGATTTCTTTTTGAATGCTTTATCGTATACAAAGTGTTGAAATCTTGGTGCAATTTGAAGGGGATACAATGCTATATTTATAGGGTGGATTTGGGGGTGTAAAATGGAGGGAAATTTCCATGTTTGAAAAAGGAAAGATTTTTATTTCCATTTTTCAGGTCAATATTCTTCCTTATATAGAACTATCAGTTTTTCTCAGTTATTAATTTTTAAATGGAAGGGTGATAAAAGAAAATCGAAATGTCATGAGACCAAAAAATGGAACTAAATTAGTAAATCTTATTTTTATAAAATTTCCTTAGAAAACTAACTTGAATTAGAAATCTTGACCTTAATTTCGAGACCATGTTTTTGGCTCATGTTTAAATTCGACTTCTTTACACTTATACATACCTCCATTCTCGAAAAATTCCAGCCCGAACCAGGAACTAATTAATGTATAACTAACTATTATAAGATAATAATCCTTCTATCTTATGAATTTTTTTACTCCATATCTTTGAAAAAAATATTAGATTAGCTAATTAAAGGAAAGAAATAGATTTTATGCAAGATGAAGAAAAATGTCCGAATTTTTTCATATCTTTTTTTGTTTAATGAGAAATATTTTCCATATCCATAAGACTCGTATTAACCACTGAGTTAACTGAAAATTAAATCTTACAGTTACAATATTCTTAACTTCTAACTTGTAACTGCTTATAAAAGAGGGAGTTTTTGTTTCGGTTGATGGAAAATAAGGTAAATTTGCTGTGATTTTGGGAAATTTATAGCATTTTTGTAATGTTTTGTGACTCTTAAAGATTCTTTTCCGAAGTATTTTTGGAAAGGGGGCAACAGAATAATCCACATTAATCGTTATCAAGAAAATATGGATATATTTGAACATAATGTAGGTAAGAATTGAACATGTGGATAACAAAAAGTTTTCTTATATCTAGAAGGAAAGGAATATTATCTTTGTAACTGTGGATCAAAGTTTCGTTTCTATCACGTGTTTCGAGCTCATAAATATTGAAAACATGTCGAAAATAGATATGAGAGTTTGTAAAACTAAGGATACATGTCGAAACATCGTGAAATAAATAAATATAGATAGTCTTTACAATTTGGCGTGTCTAAATTTTCTTTTCCTTCAACCATGCTTAATAATTTTTGATAGTAGCAATATTCAAAATTATTATGTGACGTTTGATCCTTATTACGACTAACTATAATTAGTACCTAAAATATATATATATATATATAAAAAAAAAAAAAGGATCCCAATATACTTATATTTTATAGTAATGTTATCAATTATTATTAAGTTTGTAATTATATATGATACAAAGAATTTATATATAAATAATTACAACTAAGAGTTTCGTCAGAATATTTGAAAAAAATTATAAGTTGGGATTGGATACTGAAGCAAACTGAAAGAAAAAGAAGTATTTCATTGCAAACTGAAATTTTTTGAAAGTATACTCTTAGTGAAAATGTTTCCAGAGTTTCGATGGAAACGTCTAGAAACTTTAATCCATGCATGATATCAAATGACTTGGTGTATACATCTTTTAGATCAATTCAATCAATATATACCATAAGATCAATAATGGTACCAAAAATACAAGAGAAACTAAATAAATAACATTAATTCAACAATTGTCACCGCTTATGAATCCGAACTTGGCTAATCTGTCCATAATGTCCACTCATTGGCAAGAAATGTTCACTTGAGGAGAAATCAAGCTTACGGGAATGCTGATCATTTAAGCTAAAATTAGCTTTCATGTTAACCAAGCATGTTGGCCCAGTGATATAAGGCTGTCACTGAGACAACTTAGGATCGATGCTGGAGCTTCCAAGATTGATTCCCGGTATTGTCAAAATAATGTTTGGCCAGCGGCAGCCACGCACTGCAAGCAGGGATTAGTCGAAGTGCGCGATAACTGACCCGGACACCCCGTGGGTAAATAAAAAAAAAAAATGCTTACATGTTTGAGCTCATTTTAAACTTTTGCACTTGGTTAGTAAATTAAAAAATTAAACTGCAGCTCGATCAATAAATATCAAGGTCATATTATTTCTCACTTAAATTTTTCGACTCAAACATGGGAATTCTAATTAAAATAATGTAGTCGATATCAATAAAATAGCATTCTGAAACAATAATGATATTTTTAAATTTTTTGGTTGAATCAATAAGAATTAAATTTGATAGATTTCTTGCATTTGTATCAGCTCTAATTAAACTTCAAGCAGTCCACGAAAAGGCTTATATCTAAGAGCTTTCATTATCATCCAAATTTTCAGTTGTATTGTTTTTAATCCGTACTCCAAAGACAATAATCGATCAAAATTCACTAACTTATCATGTTAGTTATTGGCTACTTACTCATCTCATTTTTACCAAACTTGTCATTCTTATGAACTCCCAAGACTTGAAATGCTAAAGCAATTACAACTACTCTAGCAATTACAACTACTCATGTGATCTGATGTGGCGCGCCTACTGTACCGAGGCTTCAAAGCCAAAGAATCACTCACCAAACACTAAATGTAATTAAATTCAAGTCCTTGTACAGTCAGGCTGAGACAAATCTATTTAATAGTTAAAGGGAGTCGATCAAAGTTGAAACTTAACATGACAAATAACATCACCAACTTCTCGTCTCTCTAAGGCTTGTGTCTTTGGTCAGATTCTCGGAAAAGGGTGCAAACGGAAAAAAAAAACATAATTTAGTCGAATCTTTTCTCCCCAAAGCAGACCATAAATCTCTACAGCTATAAACAGACAAATAGACAAGTATTAATACGCTAGAATGAATACATGTCGTGTTTTTGCAGAAAGAATCGAAGCTTTTAAGCCCATCACGATGTATATTCCTCAAAACCTTTTGCTAATACTTCACCACATTTTAGGTCAACCAAAGCTTGGGGCCAGTCAATTCACGATCTGCAGCAGAACCTTGGCTAGCAATCTTCTGAATACGTGATGAGAATTCCTCCGCCTGTAACAATGTACAATGTTTGATATTTGCAACAATTCACTCAAAGAATTAGCAGGAAATGTTTCGAAAATTAAATAAAGTAAAAAATGGTTCAGCGAAGAAAGTGGATTCCTAAGATGAGGCTAATTAAAATGGACATTTTCTACCCAGAAGAAATTCTACGCAAATCCTAATATATAATTTCCAAGTTCTTAAAAATAAATAAATAAAACAAGTATTACGACCAATTTGCTTCTTGGTTAAAGAATCTGAGTATATATATGTTCGTTACAATCTGGAAAATATATAGTACAACCAAATATTCCACATAATAATATTTCAGTTCCCTTAAGAAAAAATATATCTGAAAATATCAAATCAAGTGAAGAATTGAACTTAGACCATTACCTTCTCATCGATCCACATCAATGAACTCAATTGATTGTTTAGGATTCGAACAACGACATCCAGGGGAGTCATTCCATCAGTTGCCTCAAGCTCTCCACCCTAATTTACAAACATTTAACAATTATCAACTGCTTATCTCATCATATAGAAACAAAAAGAAATCAAAATAATGCACTTACCTGATTGGCATTAAGAGTATTAATAATTGATTTGATCTGTTCCGTCATCTGCTCAAGTTCCCTCTCTATCAGTTCAGCCTGCTCATACCTGAAATCAGCAAAAACATGGAATACTATATTAGGCATAAAAGTGGTAAAGCAACTGTAACTCTCACTGTAACATCTGTAAACACACAAGATGATAACAAGTATAATTTAAAACTTTATTGGGTTGTAAAAATGTTAATCACTTTATTAGCCAGCCTCAAGATGTATCTAAATCATTGGAGCCAGTCAACTATCCACCTCATTTTGATATGAAACTTTAACATCTTTGTACATAACAAACCCTAATTTTGCAACTGCTAAATCTAAAGAACTAAAAATTTCATTTGAAGTTTTCAACAAAAAAGAAATTATATGAATATATATATAGGGATAATTACACTGGGTACACTGACGTATTGCTAAATTACAAAAAACATCCTCTAATTCAATAAATTACATCTAACATCCAGTCCGTTTATTCCGTCTAACATTGAGCACCATCCGCTGGGGTTTTGGTACGGCGCCGTTAAATTTTTCTGTGAACTTCCGAAAACGCCCCTGACTTTTTTTGAACCTGGAAACTCAACCTTTCACGGACAATTATAACCTTTTGGTGTTATTTGTAATGTTTTGTATAAGTATAAGTGTTATATGTAAGTTGTGTATGCAAAGTATACACATAATTATTTATAATTAAAAATTATTTTCAACAAAATAAAAAAAAATATAAATTGTTAAAATTATAAAATAAAAAAATATGCGTAAAATATCGTTTTAATCTTTTCATTAAATTAATATATAATAGTTTATATAATTTACAAAATTAATATTTTAAATTAATTTATGAAATTTACAAATAAATTTAAAAATTGTATTTCAATAATTTCTAAGATAAATTATTATTAATAAATTAAATAAAAAAGAAAGGAAAAAGAAAAGAGGGGTTGGGGACAGTACATCGTCTTCCCCACCCCCAGCCCTCCCCCTCATCCCCACGAACACACACAGAGCAATACACACACAGAGAGCAATACATACACAACACAGTTAGGTGCACACACAAACACACACATTCACACACACAATTACACACACAGTCACACACACAATTACACACACGGTCGCACATACATTTCTAAGATAAAACACATACATATGTTTATACATATATAAATATATATATATATATAACTAATTTTCTTTTAAGTTTAATTTTAAAATTGGTATTAGAAGTAAACCTAGAGATGTAAAAGGGCAATATAGTAATTCAGCCTTTTTTTCTTTCCATTTTAATGTTTTTTTCTTTTTAAAAAAAAAAAAATATTTCGTAAGGGTATTTATGCTTTTGACACTTTCCATCCATTTTTACATCAATAGATGAAAACCTAGGATGTTAGTTGTAATTTATTGAACTAGGGGATGTTTTTTGTAATTAGGCAATACCTTAGGACCCCCGTGTAATTATCCCCAAATATATATATATATATATATATATATATATTTATATATTTTTTTTCTTTCTATTTTAATGTTTTTTCTTTTTTTAAAAAAAATATTCCGCAAGGACATTTATGTCTTTTGACACTTTCCATCCATTTTTACATCAATACATGAAAACCTGGGATGTTAGTTGTAATTTATTGAACTAGGGGATATTTTTTGTAATTAGGCAATACCTTAGGACCCCCAGTGTAATTATCCCTATAGATATATATACTGGGGGTGGGGGGGGGGGGGGGGGGGGGTAAAACACTTTAAAAAGGGCATCTACAGAAACCAAACTAAGTGATCACAATATTGGCATCTGCACTCACATTGCATCTCTAGTGGATGCAACTTCGTCATCGAGAAGCATTCCACGCTCCTCTCGGTATATTCGCTCAGCTTCCTCCTCCATGCTTCGCAAAGCTTTGTCAACCTAACAAAGAAATGAACAAAAGAAAATAAAAAAATTCTTGACGTGCCTCATTCAATAGTACCATGTTATGCATACTAATGCACTAATGAACCCTGGACCCATCGGACAAAGTGCAGAGGAGTTGCTTAATAATTGAACAATAATCCCCCACTCTACAATTTTGAAATAAAATCTGATACAAATACTTCTTAAAACCAACAAAATAGTTGTTTGAAAATAATTAGGCAATTAGTGGACTAAGTTTTTCCTGTTTTTACCTGGGGATAAACAAAAACTTCCATGAAAAGGAGTCGTTCTTATGATTGAAAGTAAACTTATCTACCGGAAAATGATATGAACTTACAACTCGAATTTACGAAGAATTTAATACTTTGAAAGCAAAGCATATAGCTTCAACTACTAATACAGGGAGAAATAAGATTAGAATACCTCGTCCTGATGAGTTTCAATTAGCTCGAGCTGCCGCTCCAAACTACCTTGCGTTTCAACCACTTTTGCGACTTCACTCTGATGGAAGTATTAAGCATCATACTTAGTGTGAGACCAGCCCAGAAAATATGGCCTATTGTAAATATTGCAGAAAATACCAAACTTCGATAAGACAAATTCTTAAATCTAATATTCACACAAGAGGTACGCCCATGTTGAGGTCAAGAACACCTTGTCGACCAAAGAATATAGCTTGACATAATACCATTGACAGGTTTGTACGTCATGTGTCATGTAGATGCTTGCACACTACCTTCATATGACTATTCGGTTTAGCCCCAAAAGCAAAAGCAAAAGAGTGGGGAAATGCACTTTTATATGCAAATATCAGAATTTTAAGTTTGTTGACACAAGACCGACAAGTTGGCATTAATAAGGGATTGAAGGGGTCAGGTTAGACCTCATAACGAGGCAAATGTTTGATGGGGATCTCCCTCTGAATGTCACTGTAGAAAGACAATACTCGAAGAAAGTGGGGAGTCGGGGACGATTATGTAACAAAGTCATCATGTCCGATGGTATATCAGTAAGAATATGATTTTATATTGAAACAAATGCCGTTCTGAAGTTGGTTCACATAATGTGAATATTCGCTATTTGGACTTTTCCCATACTTCAACTCACATGATCCCAAATGCATATAGATTTAAAATGATAAATCATCAACATAATGCAGAAAGCAATAGTGATGTAAATAATAAGTTGATGTAGTTTCCTCATCAGTTGAAATGGCTAAGCCACGTAACTGATCAATCGACAAGCTACCTAAGTAGAGAAACTGTTTAACGCATGCGTAAGACAAACTTGAATCTCTAAAAACAAGAAAACAATGTGCATCCACCGAAAACCGGCATTGTAGCCGTGCATGTAGTCATATATAATTTCATACAAGAGGTAAAGTGCAACTTCAAGGTTAAGTTGGATAAATAAAGCATTTGGCTCTTCAGTGGATCATAGATTTCTTTGTGCTGTTTAAACGCAGTCCTAATACCTTTGACAAGATAATAATATTGAAATCAAGAGCAGTGTAACCACCTCACTTTACATGATCGCAGATGTATATGGGTCAAAATTGCAAAGCTCTCGGAAGATTTAACTAGTAAATGGCTATCTTCACTTACACAAGTTAATAACTTACCATAAACCAATGTCAAGAGATGTATATTCAATATAGAGATACTATTATACTACAAATGCAATAACTATAGATAATTGAAATGGGCAACAGTATGCATCAAAAAACTTGCATACGGATTATTAATAAACCCCATCAAGAAGGCTGCGAATAATGTACATAGAAATTTACATGTACTTGCATAAACCACACCAGAAAAAATTACATTCCTGATGTGTTAAGTGTAAATACCTCAAGCCTGAGAAGAATATCGCGGTTCTGCATAATCCTACGGTCCCACTCAGCTATTGCATTCGCTTGTTTACGAAATTTTCCAGTGCGCTCCTGTAGCTCAGCATTCCATTCCTTGATGATCTACAAAATATACCATCATAAAGTAGAGCTCCAGAACACAAATATAAAGATGCGACAGGGAACGCAAGTCAAATTGATTATGATGGAGAATTGAGTGCTCCATTCATGGTTTATTTACATAAGAAGAGTATTAAGACTTAAGACAACCAAGGGAATAAAATAACAAAAATGTTATGAATAAAGTTCACATTTATTCAGCGTCCTTCACCCCATGCTTCCCATTCCTCTTTATATTCATTATTCATTTTCAAATCATCATTTCTCCTCTCTTTTTTCACTTCTGTTTGAGGGTGGATTTGTTTACAAGTAAAGGATAGGAAATGACCTTTTTCACCTTTTTCATGTGGTTAAGTTAATGAAGATGCAGACCAGATGCAAACATGAAGCCAAAATAAACAGATGATACTCAAATAAACAATTCAAATTACCTCTTCAACTGTTCTACCAGTGATTTCAGATGGTAACTTTGGTGAATAGGCTAAATGCGCAGTGGTTGTTGAAGTGGTCCTACATGTGAAACATCATCCAAGCAGGGATCAGTTTTCCAAACTCAATGATTTCTGATACCTAAGACCATCCTGAATTCTATGTGCTGCATAAAGCTTCATTTGGTGCAATTATTTACCAACTCTTCTCATAAAAACAAAAATGCAATGCAGTGAATTTTTTTGCACATTCTTGCTAATCATCCTAATGGATAAATGTTTTTCATATTGCTTCCAACAGTAGAATATTTGATGACAATGAGAAAAGAGGTAATGGCTCCTCTTTGTTCTTAAATCAAACAAAAGTAAGAAAGAGAGATAATATCATAAGAAGAAATGAACTTAATATATCTCTTAAAAACTGAAAAAATCCCATATTCTGTATGTTTACCTTATAAGTTTGTCAAGTATCCTTTTTAACATATCATCTTTAGAAATGTTTTCATTCAGCAAGATGGTACAACTAATAAATGCTATCTTTTGTATCATCTTTCAGAGCAAGAGGTGAGACATGGGGTCTTCAATATCTATGTAAAGCAATTTGATTTGTGGACTACGTGACTGATTGAAGAAATCTTACATTGCCGCAGATTACAAACAACAGTTATATGCATCAATGTTCTGATAACCAAGTTTAGTTTGACAGGCATGGATGACTTATAAAGATCCTAACTCAAGATATTGATTTAAATTTTCACATTTGATAAAAATGCAAACAAGTTGGATAGTAGGAAGGTATACAGACCCACTACTGGAAGCTACAACAAGGGATGCTGATGTTTGAGCAGCAGAACTGGTACTTGAAGTCGCTGCAGTGGCTGAACCCAAAGCTGGGACACCTATATAAATATTGACAAGGTCATACATAAACCAACTTAATAAGGGAAGTATTTAGATAAAATAAATCATCAAGTAGGTGGAAGAAACATCATGCTACTCCAAATGTGTAGATAGTAATATTGGAGTCGGGCCAAGACATGATTACCAATTGGCCAGTGAGGCTATGCAGAAATAGAGAAGGTCATGCTATTAACTCAATGAGCTACAATGTATCTTCTTAACTTGCATCCTCTGAATGGTTTTGATTCCATTTAATCAGAGTAAAGATCTGGTTTGCGTTGATAGAGAGGTGTTGCTTACCTTGACCACTGCAGCCCATCCACTAATATAACTCTCATGCACTCTTCCACAGGCGCCCAACAAAAATATAAGTTTAGATGCAAGTTAGTCAATAAACTCAACCTATTAAAGCCTACGGTCAAGAATCCACACACCATACCCCCGTTACAGTAATGACAATTGATACAAGATATGTTGAATGAAGCTTTACCTGCACTTTCATTTTTGGCATTTGATTTCTCACTAACTCCCAACTTACAAATGTCATAACAAGACGTCAAATAGTAAATATTAAGCATGTCAAAGAAGTCTTGGAAAAAGAAATACACATAAAGCAACACAGCATATATATCAAATCATAGATTAAGCAAACTAGAGCTCATAAATCTTCTCAACCAAGACTACACAAAAGAGTATAATGGAATGGGCCATTAGGAATGAATCCAAAAAGAAGATCAAACTACTGACTAGTTTTAGTTCCTAGTCAATCTATCAGAGGAGCCCTTCATATAGGTTAGATCTACAAAATTCATCCCTATCCATTTTAGCCATCATTGAATCTATCTCCTTCCTCAAAATCATCTGTTGACGCTCCATCTCCGACAGAGCAATCTTGGCAGCATTGATTCGTTGATTTATCTCATTCAGTCGCATCAGATGGTCTTGGTGTTTGGACATTGCAACTATTTTTTCAATCCTCTCCTGCAACCACTTCACATGAAACCCAACAGCTGTTGCATCATGTGTCCATTTCTGTAAGACTTGTATTTCATGAGCACCAATAGTACCTAGAGTATGGCTATGAAGCCGTTCAACAACTTCGGCCACCAGCTGAAGAAAAGCTACCTTAGCCTCTATACTCTTGAGTAGGCTCCCATTTGTGATATCACCATATTTCCTTAATATTTGCTTAATGATGTGAGCATTTCGGATGGAGAGAGCATTCTGCAGAGCGTTGAACAACTCACACTCAGCCATTTGATTGCTTAGAGTTTTGACCCTTTTACTCACTCACTCACCCTCACTCTGAACCCCGTCACCACCTAAGCCTAATCGAAAGGGAACTGCAGCAGAGTCCCAAAACCCAGCACATGAAAGGATGTTTCCTGAAATGATTTTAGAGAAACTTCAACTCAATTTAACCCGGAAGGATACCCTAACCTCCAGCACTCGTGAAATGAGAACATGCATAACTAAAGGACAAGCAAAGACAACTATCTGAGTTAGCAGCCATTTGCAGATTCTGTTACCTTAGAATAGAATCTTTATATTAAGCAAAAGCTACCTACATTGTATAGCGGGTTACAGAAGAGCATATCCTCAAAAAATAACCAAGCCAATATCGAACAAAATTTCTGGCAATCCAACTAGAGCAACTAGATACATATACGGAAAGACTTAAAAAACAAATTAAATCCTCATCTATTAACAAACATTTCCTGAAACATAAGAATATTTTCTTTCCCTAATTCTTACACTCAAAACACTTATTGAAGCTAAAAATAAAATCTTTTGTTTTCATACCTCAACAACTTAAAATTAAATTGAAAGCAAGTCCTTTAGCAACTTTCCTCCATATTCTTTTCAAGTTCATAAAAAAAGCAGATACAACATAAAGAATTCGGCAAAAAGAATAATGATCCTCTATTCCTAACATCTTATAAATTGGAGACTTGGGGATCAATAATTAGAACTATGCTAGAGATAGAACACTGTTTAATACTCATATTTGAGCCTTGTTAATACAGAACACAGTCAAAAACAGCACATCAACGACACAAATCCCCATGTTGAGAGCGGAATCATGTTATATTTCAATCAGCAAAATACCAAGCGATAGAACACATGAAACAAGTGGACGCAGTGACTATACATGTCCCAGTGAAAAGAAAAACACAAGAAGCCCTGCAGTATATTTCACAGTTCAGAAAAAATACCACCTAGACACAGTTTTACATCTACACGATTCTCTTCAATGAATTTGATCCACAAAAGCCCAATAATGCATCCATATGCCAAAATAAATACAGCTGTTAACCACAATAATCAGTAGCTTTTGGATATTGCATACAGGAGTATTTAAAATATGAGTCAAATAAGAAAATTAAAATGTACCAAAAGATGGCAGAGCAGCAGTTGATTGACTTTGTGATGCTGATGGGGCGCCAGTGGCGGGTGATTTCAAGGACAGCGAGAAAGAATTCGTGTTTCCCGGCGATGATGCAGGTGTACTAATGCTACCAAAACCAGTAAAACCTGAAGATGGAGCAGATGCACTGCTTGTTGATGCTGCAGTCACTGCAGATGTACCACTAGATGCCGGAAATGTCAAAGCAGAAATAGCACCAGTACCAGCCGAAGCAGCAGAAGGCACACTTGCTGCCGCTGGAGCTGGAGCTGGAGCGCTGGTAGTAGTAGTTGTTGTAACTGTTGAAAACAGAGCAGAAGGGGTGGCACCAAACACCGTTGGTTTTGAAGTTGGTGCACTTAAAATAGATGATGTCGAAGCAGATGATTGAAACCCTGCAGTTCCAAACGAAAAACCAGACGAAGATGATGAAGAAATTGTGGCTGATACTGACGTTGCAGATCTAGTTGTGCTCTTAGGAAGTGAAAATCCAGAAGAAGTAGTAGAGCTAGGGGCTGAAGAAAATGAAAATGCAGGTGTTGAAGAAGCTGATGCTGTGGGAAATGAAAATCCAGGTGCAGAAGACGTTGAGGTTGAAGCACTGGGGAATGAAAATCCGGGTGCTGAAGAAGCGGGAGTTAAAGTGTTTGTGGACGAGGGGAATGCTGAAGCTGTCAATGTTAAGCTCGCGGACGTACCAAATACAGGGGCACCTGAAGATGATCCAAATACCGAGGACGAAGACCCAAAAAGACCTGGAGCTGATCCTGAACTTGACCCGAACAAAGATGTTGCAGTACCAACGGTAGTAGTTGATGATGAGGGTGTGGAGGATCCAAATAAGCCTGCAGCAGTGGCAGGACTGGAACCGAACAATGGTGCAGTGGTGGCAGCAGTTGGTGCTGCTGAGGACGATCCGAACAGGCCTGCGGTTGGAGCCTGACCCGACCCAAACAATGGTGCAGAAGAGGCTGGAGTTGAAGCTACCGTGGATGATCCAAAAAGAGTAGACGATGCGGACGACGCCGCCCCAAACAAAGGTGTGATAGTACTGCTTGTTGATGCTGCTGACGAAGAACCAAAGAGGCTTGGAGTTGGAGCACCTGACCCGAATAAGTTTGAGGAGGCGAGAGCAGGGGAGCCGAATAGTGTTGACGTGCCTGACGGAGATGGAGAGGGCGAAGGAGATGACAGCGCAGCGGCTGAGGTGTTACCGAAAGCGCTAGCGGTTGGACCACCGCCGGTTGAAGCGGATCCGAATAGGCTTGAACTAGGAGCTGATGACCCGAAAATGCTGGAACCAGGACCTGAACCGGATCCGAACAGGTTTGTAGCAGGCGCGGCAGCCGAGGAGGATCCGAATAGGCTTGAATTGGGCGCCGTACCCGAAGAGGATCCGAATAGGCTAGAAGTTGGAGCCGCACCGGAAGCAGAGCCTCCGAAGAGAGGTGAACCGCCGAACGGGGAGGCGGACGACGTCGTTGCGGCGGAGGAGGATGAACCAAAGAGAGAGGAAGCGCCGAATGCGGCGGCGGTGGTGGATGGAGGTGTTCCAGAGCCAAAGCCGAAAGAAGGAGCGGATGAGGCGGCGTTAGGGTTAGAGACGCCGAATGAGGAGGAGGTGTTGGAGAAGGAGAAGCCGGAGCCAGCCATGGCGGTGGCAATGGCGGAGTTCCGGTAGGGGTGTGAGCGTAGAATTTACGCAGAGGTGGGTGGAGATGGGGATTTGTTAGTGGGGGGGGGGGGGGAAGAAGGTTTTGAAAATTTGGGGAATTTGGATTTGAGGGTTTTGGAGAGGTCTTGTATATATATCTATACTAGATATAACCAAAATATGTAACAAAAATATATTTAAAAATTCATATTTATCATGACATTATTTATTTATTTATTTATTATATAAATAAAAAAGTGATTCAATGTTAATAATTATCATTGCAAAAAAATTTTATATGAATTTTAATTTATATTTATTTTGTTTGAAAAATATTAGTACACTATTGGCATATTTAATAAAAAAATTAAAAAATAAAATGAAAGGTAATTGCCATTATTAATAAAAAGAATTGACTCAATTTTTTTGGTTATGAATGAAATTTTTTACTAACAGGTAAAAAAATAAAATAAAAGACAATTTAAGTAATAAGTATGATAAAGTGGAACTTATAATTATTATATTTGATTATAATAAAAGTCCTGTTGAAGAAATTCAAAATATATAATCATATATTGATATGCATGCATGGGTGAAAAGTGCAATACAACTAAACATGCATATGTATTTATCATGTAAAATTGAAACAACAAAATCTTGTAAAAGAGTAAAATAAATTGAAGAACTTACCAATTAACTCTTATATAATTTATTCTTTTTTTGGTTATTGTTGCCAAGTACTTGACATTTCAAAAGTTTATGAAATTGACATGTATTCCCGAAAATACTACAACGATTATTTACACATAAAAACGAAGTCTAAACAATTATAAATATTTTGTGCCATAGTGTAATATGTCTCAAATGTAAAGACACATTCTTTTGATGTGATAAATTTTTTGACATATTGTGATTTGGCAGATGTAGAGCCATTTATCAAATTTCGTAAAAAGAAACGAAGAATTTAGAAAGTATGAAACAACATATTTATACTTAGGGAAGGAAATATGTAGTGAGAAAATGTAAATATATAAGAATATATAGGTGAAAAGATAAAACTATAAATATAGAGAACAATTAATCCCAGCCACACATTAAACAATCAAATATGCATTCTGAGGAAATAAAAACATGAAATAATTGAAAAGGAGAGAAAAAAGTGAGGAAATAAAATGTACAAACTATGTAATTATAGTAACTTGTAGAATATCTTCATATAAAGATGAAAGATGAATCACAATTCCAAAGCAAAAAACATGGTGACTTGAACACGGAAAAAAAAAAAGTACAATCATAAAAAAATTTAAAAAGAAAATGTCAGTTTCATCAAATGGATTCACTTTTTTGATTTTAACATGTAATATCAATCAAAATATGTTAAGATTTAACACATGCAAGAATAAAAACTAAATAAAAAACCTCTTCATTCCAACTTGTAGAATTAAAAGTGAAGTAATAAAAAGAAAGATAAAAACTGAAGCAAAAATATCTTATAACATCTCAAATAAATGTATATATTTAAAAAATTACAAATCTAAGAACATTGCGTAATATGTAAATGTCAATAATGATATAACCAAATAACTTTTACACAACTAAAAAAGAAGAAAGTATTCAAAGAATGTAAGTATATATTAATAAATAAACTTGGCGAATGTTGCACAAAAAAATATAGATCAATAAAAAAAGAAATTATGATGAAAAGTATAAATTAATTAATCAAAGTAAATAATTTAGGAAACACAAATGAAAAGAAGAAAAGAGCTTACATCGTGGTAGCAAGCCGAATTGACAAAATTGAAAAAAAAAAAAAAGAAGCAAAGATGAAGGGGATGATAATGGAGAAGAAAAAACATACATTAATTGTTATACACGTAAAACATGAGCAGATCAAGATTTGATGGATACATACGCACCATAGGAAGTGTTGTTAAATTCTTTTTTTTCCTCTTGGATACATACGCCCACTGGAAGTGTTCTTCCATAAGCTTCTTCTTCCACCATTATCAACAACCATCAAATTCAATTAACTTGTTGGCATAATTACGATTAATTCATAAGTCATAAGTGGGTCCAACTATTCGGATCTTAATTGAGTAAAAATAGGGATTTTCTTAGTTGTGTGATAATATCAAAACAAATTTACCAAATATATAGTGGTGATTAGTCTCAAAATTTGAAATGAACGAAATTTGGGCTTAAACATGGATTTGTATTTTAAATGAATTTAATTTACAATTGATAGCATTAACAACCAATGAGATTTTGAAATTTGAATTTTTGATTAAATAAAAAAATCTATTAGTTATTAACTTTATTCGAAAAGATACGAAGTTGTTTAGATTGATAATTATATTTATTTAAATTTAATATGTATATATATTTATTCAATTTTGCTTACATGGCAAAATTGAGTTCAATTAAGCCATCCACATGTGCGCTTATTTGGATGACCTCAAAGGTTGTATTTTATTACATATAGCTATATCTAATCCAATCTAATCTAAATCTATCTAAACTAAACTAAACCCTATATAAATGTGTGAATAATTTCATTGTTTGTTCCATTGTAAAAAGACTTTTATACCCACTCTTACTATTAATAATTAATTAATTAATAGTTAATAATTGAATTTATTAAATAAAAGAATCCATTGAAGAGTAGGAAACCACGTAGTATTTACAATTGTTTTAGTAGTTGAAAATTCTTTTAATTATTGATAAAACAAATTAAATATATTACTAGTAGAACACTATTTAATATAAGAAAAACAAATAGATTTCTACTTTTTGAGGAGTAGGAAATCATGTGGTACTATTTACAATTGTTTTAATAGTTGAAACTCTTTTAATTATTGATAAAACAAATTAAATATGATATTAGTAGGATACTATTAATATAAAAAAAACAAATAGATTTCTACTTTCTCTAAAATACTAACCAATAAACTAAACTAGATTTACCCGCAACCACCAGCAAAGAAGAAGAAAAATTTTACCCCCACAACCAGTATTCCAACTTATACAAAAAATTTGGTTACTAATTTTGATAATCTTAAATTCTATAAATATTTTTAGTATTTGGTAATTAGCAGTAAATTGTTATAGTGTTGGATTATTACTTTGAGTGAGTTGATTTGAAGACTAAAAAGATATTTTAAAAATTATACCTTATTTTGACATTAAAAAAAGGTAATAAATGTGAGACACAGATGCATTTTTCTGGGATATAGATGAATAATTTTCTTATATAAAAATCGAATCATTACTTTGAGTGAATTGATTTGAAGATTAAAAAGATAATTTAAAAAGTTATACCTTACTTTGACATTAAAAAAAAGGTAATAAATGTGAGCAAGGTCTTAAATTTTGGTTTCGGGATAGATATCGGTGTAGTAAACTTACGAAAATTTCGATGGAAATTTCGAGGATATTCAAAATTTCGGTTTCGATTTTAAAGAAATCATGAAAATTTATAAAACTATGTGAAAATTTACAATAAAATTTTGGATAACTTTAATTATCATAGTACTTATGCATCTTTTACTTCAATAATATTCTATATATAATATATGGATAATGAATTTGTTAAATAATATCACTAAAAATTGTTGGGAAAAATATGAAATAAATATAATTTGATAGTAAGATAATAACCAAATCTCATGAGAACTTTATTAAAATAAAATGTACCACGATTTAAGTAAAAGTTACTACTAAATACCACATTGAGTTTTTAGGAGGATCGAAATTGCTATCACTAGTATCTGTCATACCTCTACTTCCATGTTGCAAATGAAAATTATTAGTTACATGTTGACAATATTCCGCCTATGACATGGAATGTTGGTAGTACTGCATATAATAATGATGATGATATCCTTATGGTGTTGAATCTTAAAGAACTCTAACGGAGTAATACAATTTCTTCAATCATATTCATTTTCAATGTTTTGCTTTACTGCTTTTTGTGGTGAGGGGGTAAGTGGTAGGTATGGTCCTTATCAAGTATAAATATAATTTTCTAATTATATAATATTTAAAAATATAAAAAAATTAAATATAAAAAAAATTCGGCCAAAATTTCTATTTCGGTTTTGGGAAATATTGGGTTTCGACCGAAACTTTGATGGATATTTGACAAAAATATGTTAAATTTTGGGTTTCGGTCGAAATTTCGGAAGATATTAGGCAAAATTGGATTGAAGGTTCGATTTCGTTTCGGGACCTCCTGAATAATTTCCTTTCGGGAAGATATGAGACACAGACGCATTTTTCTGGGATGTAGATGAATAATTTTCTTATATAAAAATATTTATTAATTTTTCATTGTTATGGAATATAACTTGTCTGCACGATAAAATTATCAACATACATTTGAATGTTTGTACGCATTTGAAGTTATTAGCATGATAACAAATACAAAAGAAAAATATTTAAGAATAAATCATATAAGCACTTTTATTGTGAAAATACGATGGCTATGTTTTGGGATGGTATTTTGGTGAGAAATTGGGACACGTGCGTATTTGATAAAATTGTGTTTGGTTTTATTTTGGGAGTTGGTTTTTGGGTGTGTTTTTTTTGTGAGATAATGTTTAGTTTTGTTTCCAGAGGAAACAAAAGTTAATGTAGTAGTCAAATCATGAACCTTTTATCTGTTAGGGAGGAGAGAGAAGAGAGAGATCACATAGAGAGGAGTGTAGGGACAAAGTGGGTGTAGAAAGATAAAAAATAATTATTATATTTTTTTTGAACAAAAAAAGTAGTGTATTTTTGACCAAACATTGCAGATATATTTTGTACTTAATTTAAAAGATCTCAAAAAACAAGAGTGCCTTTATGTAATATGATATGTACAATTATTTTAAAAAATTGATATCAACACTCTATATTCCTATAATGTCACTTCACTTACTTTTTAATTTGTTTAAATCGATAATAATGTCCCTCCATGTAAATCAGAAAAGATACATGAACTAATTATCTATGCATATACATGGCAAAAAAAATACTAATATTATATTATAAAAAATTTAATTTCTTGAAATAGATTTAGTTAAAGACGCAAGGTGGTGTTATATGATTACAAAACAATTACATAAAAAAGTATAGGTCAAATACCACTATTAGTCCCTAAACTTTATCATTTATCTCATTTTAGTCTTTTATCTCTCAAATGCACTCAAATAGCCCCTCAAGTATATTATTTGTCCCATTTTAGTCTCTCATCTCTCAAATATGCTTAGATAGTCCTTCAACTTTTATATTCATCCCATTAAAGTACCTAGAGCTTTTTTTTTTGTCCTTACTTCCAAAACTACCCACCAACCATATGCAATAATTAAAAGAAGATAATAGGGCAACAATGGCGAGAAGAGATGAATGAACAAAGGGATTTGCAGATGGGGGAAAGAGGAGGGCAATTTGGAAGATAATAGAGGAGGGGATGTGGATGAGGCAAGAATTGGATTTGCAGATGATGAAGCAACATCGTTAAATATT
Organism: Buddleja alternifolia; assembly: GCA_019426215.1. Classification (NCBI taxonomy): domain Eukaryota; kingdom Viridiplantae; phylum Streptophyta; class Magnoliopsida; order Lamiales; family Scrophulariaceae; genus Buddleja; species Buddleja alternifolia. The sequence goes on along the minus strand of CM033390.1, from coordinate 56,008,771 downwards.
CAAAAGGTGGGGGGTAGCAGTGTTTCATTTTTGTGGGGGAATGTAATTTGATTTTAAGAGAGTGGGTGGCAGCGACGCATTTTGAGAAGGGTGTAAGTGGTGCCAACACATACGGTGGATGGAAGTTGGAGGGGACTGAGGTAGGAGAGTGGGATGAAGAAAAAATGGGATCATTTTAGGGTTTTGAGAAAGAATGAGAAAAAAAATTAAAAGTAAAATAATTAGAAAAATATAAAATAAAATAGATAAAAGTTGGGAGTTTTGGAAGAAAGATTCTTGTAAAAGTAAAGAAATGCCCTATCCTAACATGGTGTAAGTCACGTGTCTCAAGGTTCCCTTAGTTTTTAACGAATAATTGACTCGAGGGCTTTAATTAGATGAATCTGAAAGTTGAGGGAGTATTTGAGCATATTTGAGTGACAATGGACTAGATTGAGACAAATAATAGATTTAAGCAACGATTTGAGTGCATTTGAGAGATAAGAGACAAAAATGAGACAAATGATAGAGATGAGGGATCATTGGTGGTATTTAAGGATCAAAGTATAAGATAGACACTACTAAATAACCAATTATTAATAAGTTATTAGTTTGCCAAATAATTAGACATATTTGCTTCAATTTAATTTCTAATCGAATCACAATGTGCGAAGCACGTTATACTTTCTAGTATATATATATATATATATATATATATATATATATATTATGCTTGGAAAGGGCATTAGCCTTTAGGCATTGGGGTTTATAGGCCATTTTATCATTATTAATTAAGGAAGTTGTTATTCGCACTCCAATCCTAATTATTATATCGAATAATTGACTAATATATCACTTCATTTTAAAAGCATATTTTAACTTATTTATGTTAGAGTATATGCCCTCGAATGCCATAAAGTATAGATTTATAGGGCATAAACATTGTAACTAAACTATGGTTTTTTAATTAATATAAAGCAGTTGATTGTTGTTTTCTTATAAGCATTTATAAGGTGTGAATAAACAACGTAAAGTTCTTGATGATAAGGCGAACCTTCTACCTCCTATGGGATAGGAGGAAAGACACTTGAATGGTTGACCCTTGACATCTAAAAGGGTTCGCAAGTCTAAGAAATATTGATTGGGCATTGTTAAGAATTTCATGTTAGATGTTTTGATGATGACAAGATAGAATTTCATGTTAGACCCCAAAAGAATGTAAGTTTACACTTTCATAGAATATATGTATAAGCGTTTGAAAGTTTGTTAGTTTGTTTGACTTGTAATTTTTATCTTTGTAGATTTTAGACTAAGTGATAGATACTGTGTCGCTAATAGAATTCTAGGTGAGTCTATTAGAGATGAAGTTGAAGATCAGCGTCTGAAGTCAGAAGAAGATGAAGATTTGTCTTAAGCGTTCGTCAAGCGCTTAAGAGTCTATTTCAGGAGTTATGAATCAAGCGTTCAAGAGAATGTTCTTAGCACCCAGCTAACGTTAAAGGACTATCCAAGGAGTGTTGATTCAAGCGCTCAACGACTGATCTCAGTGACTGATATCAGCGACTAATCTCAGCAACTGATCTCAGTGACTGATCGCAGTGACTCAAGCGATCAGCGACTCGAGCGCTCAGCGACTCAAGTCAGTGACTCAAGCGTCCAACTTTTAGATTCACCTGAAATATATCCTCAAGTTGTCAACGGTCATTTATTTCCAACGGAAATAAATTCAAAGTGCATTAAATGCAAACAAGACAGTATGACTTGTGGACAAGCCACCTTTGTTGACTAGACTGTCAGCTTTTCAACCTGCTCCTGTCCAATAGGAATCAGCAGAAATTAAGGAATGTCAGAAAAGAAACTATTTGAAGCTCCGCGTGAGGTACACGTGCCTGACTTGTGTCCAACGGACAATTTTCAAGAAACCCTATAAATAGTTCCCCTCAGCAAATTCAAGAGAGAGAGAAGGTGCGAAGAGCCAAAACTTTGCTGAAATAATTTGAGAGAAAAAGCTTCCAAACTCCATAGCCAATTGGAATTCAAGAAAGTTAATTCTTTCAACAAACAGTATTTTTGTGTAAGAGAAGCTTGTTGAAGAAGATCTTTCTTGAAGCTCCAATATCCTTTAAAGCTTCTCAAATACATTCTAGGCAGTCACCCGATATCTCAAACATCTTCCAAGAAGAACCCTAAACTATTATTGAGATATCTCAAGTTGTTTGAACTTCCCAACATCAAACAAACCTGTTACAATAAACCCTCAACACCTTTCATCTGAGTGAGAAAGATTGTTGACTTTCACAAGCAGTATTTTTAAGTAAGAGAAGCTTGTTGAAGAAGGTCTTTATTGAAGCTGAAGTCTGTGTGATCAAGGAGCGCAAGGCCATCTTAGAGAAGATCTTTATTGGAGCTGAAATCTGTGTGATCAAGGAGCTCGAGATCGTCTTTCCAGAAGTAGAGGATTGAAGTGGCTTGTAGCAGAAATCTGTGTGACCAAGGAGCTCAAGTCATCCACATTCATCTCTTCATGTTTTCCTATTTTGTAGAAGTCTCTGTGTGACTCTTCGAGAATCAATTTAGTGGATTGCCTCCGAGTGCAAAGTAGAAGAAGGACGTAGCTGGGATTACACCACTCAGTGAACCTTACAAATATCTTATGTCACTTTACTGTTTTAACTCTTTGCTCTACATTTGCATATTATCTTGAAAAAGGCTTTAAAATAGTTAAGCGACTATCTTGGTGAAAAAGAGAACGCTAAGCTTTCAAAATAAGCTTCAGCGTTTGACAAAGCGCTGAGCACTTCTAAGCGTTCAAAACGATCTAAAAGGAAAACAACTAAAGAAAAACTTTTGTAACGCTAAAACATTTTCAAGAGAAGACTTTAAAATACTTCCGCTGTGCTAACCCTGATTAAGCGACCGAGACATTACCCTACTTTGGTAATAGTTGAAATCACTAAGTCTAAGTTAACTTTATCAAACCAGTCTTCAAGTAAGCGACTAGTCAAGCTCTTACACTTGTAAGCGACTAGTCAAGCGATTACTATCCTTAAGCGTTCAAAAGAGATTTTAATACGAAACTTTTTGAAGTCGAAAAAGACTTCAGGGTCTATTCAACCCCCCTTCTAGACCCTTTCGTATGCCATTGTGGGACCAACACTTGGTATCAGAGCGGTTGAATTTGAAATTTTCAAATTTCCGAGCGTAACTGCTTGTTCAGATCCCTTTTAAAACTTAGTTGCTTTATTTTTTTAAAAAAAGAATGGCATTTTCAAGAGTTCCAAAGTTGACTGAGTCAAATTATGACTTATGGAAGGTCAAAGCCTTTACTTATCTTTGTGCCTGTGATGATGAAATGTGTGATATCATTTCAGATGGACCAATCAGAATATTCAAAGAAATCACAAGAGCGCCTGGAGCGACTGAACCGACTCCAGATGGTTATGTTGAGAAGCCTAAGCATGAGTGGTCAGCTGATGAGCGTCGAAGAGTAAATTTGGATAATGTAGGACGAAACGCTCTCTATACAGCCATTGAAGACAATGATAACTTATTCAATAAGGTCAAATCATGCAAGACGACTAAGGAAATTTGGGATAAGTTAACCACAATATGTGAAGGTTCAACAAAGATGAGAGAAAACAAGCTCTCCATAGCCATGCAAAGATTTGAGCAGTTTAAGATGATGCCAAATGAAACGCTAGATCAATTGGATGCGAGATTTTCGTCGCTTATTACAGAGTTAGCGTCATTGGATAAGGAGTTGACCAATAAGGAAATGGTCAAGAAGATTTTTGGAAGTCTCCCGAGCAAATATTTGATAAAGACCGTAGCAATGAGAGAATCACAAATGTTGGACATCATTACGCCAGAACATGTGTTCTCGGAACTAAGGGCTTTTGAATTCGAATTAGGAAAAGTCAGCGACACCTCGTCTTCAGTGACTGTACCCGGAGCTTTAATCGCTACAACAAATAGCAAGGGAAAATCAGTCAGTGAGGTGAAAGCGACAGAATCAGATTCAGATGAGGATCAGGAAATGGATTTATTAGTTAAGAAATTTGAAAAATTTCTAAGACATGAAAAGAGAAATCCTGCTTCTCATTTCTGAAGGTACAATTTATTTAAACGCTTAATCATTATGCATCATATTTTATTAGACATATAATGTAGGGGGAATTCACTTTATTATATTGTCTAAAAGCGTTTTTCAAAAGTGTTACAAGTTATTAAATTTAGGGGGAACCTTAAAATTGTACTTGAACATATCTTTAAGCGTCAATGATCAAAAACCGTTTTCACTTGCATAGAGCATCAACGCTTATCATTATTTGTGCATGATGTGTTGGACGCTCAAATACAAAAGGAATTTATTTTCAAGCGTCGACATTAATCTTTAAACACTTGGTATCATATTTCAAATTGGTATATTAAGCGTTGAACATTCCCTTCAACACTTAATAAAATATTTACAAAATCATGCATAAATTTTTTTTCTTAAAAAAAAAAAAAAAGGAAACTAAAGGCAAACTCAGTTGGGATGTTGATTTATCAACGAGTGATATCAACAAATGATATCTACTAGTGGTATCAACCATGGTGGAAATCGCTAGAGATTTTTCACTGTCCTTTCAGACGTGGAAGTGACTATGTAAATTGCTAGGAGATTCCTTTATCACACTGTCAGTCCAGACGTGGATGAGATTGTGGATGCTGAGCGGTTGATAGAAGTGGCCGAAAGATTATCACCACACCAACTTGTCCTAAGCGCTCAAAAGAAAAACTCCCTGAGTCGCTTGCCAGTAGTACTTTCTTACACCCAAACGCTTAGAGCAAATTCTGCAGCCTTTCCTCTGATGTTGATGATGCCAAGAAGGGGGAAAAGGTAAGAAAACAGTTTAAAGGGGAAGTCAGTTTAAGGGGGAAGTAAAAAAAAATAAGTAAAGAAAGGAAACAAGGTTTGAATTTTCAGTATAAATCATTACGCTTTCAATTCCATATATATATGAATGATTTATCGCTGAAACACCTTGTTGAAGCTAATCTAATATTAGCTAACTAATCTAACTTTCTAAACGCTAACTTATTTAATTTTGGGCTTTTCTTTGAACTCTTAAGCTATAAAAGAGTTATAACAGTTAAGGTCTTGACATCATCAAAAAGGGGGAAATTGTTAGGAATTTCATGTTAGATGTTTTGATGATGACAAGATAGGATTTCATGTTAGACCCCAAAAGAATGTAAGTTTACACTTTCATAGAATATATGTATAAGCGTTTGAAAGTTTGTTAGTTTGTTTGGCTTGTAATTTTTATCTTTGTAGATTTTAGACTAAGTGATAGATACTGTGTCGCTAATAGAATTCTAGGTGAGTCTATTAGAGATGAAGTTGAAGATCAGCGTCTGAAGTCAGAAGAAGATGAAGATTTGTCTTAAGCGTTCGTCAAGCGCTTAAGAGTCTATTTCAGGAGTTATGAATCAAGCGTTCAAGAGAATGTTTTTAGCACCCAGCTAACGCTAAAGGACTAACCAAGGGGTGTTGATTCAAGCGCTCAGCGACTGATCTCAGTGACTGATATCAGCGACTGATCTCAGCAACTGATCTCAGTGACTCAAGCGATCACCGACTCAAGCGATCAGCGACTCAAGCGCTCAGAGACTCAAGCGTCCAACTTTCAGATTCACCTGAAATATATCCTCAAGTTGTCAACGGTCATTTATTTCTAACGGAAATAAATTCAAAGTGCATTAAATGCAGACAAGACAGTATGACTTGTGGACAAGCCACCTTTGTTGACTAGACTGTCAGCTTTTCAACTTGCTCCTGTCCAATAGGAATCATCAGAAATTAAGGAATGTCAGAAAAGGGACTATTTGAAGCTCCGCGTGAGGTACACACGCCTGACTTGTGTCCAACGAACAATTTTCAAGAAACCCTATAAATAGTTCCCCTCAGCAAATTCAAGAGAGAGAGAAGGTGCGAAGAGCCAAAACTTTGCTAAAATAATTTGAGAGAAAAAGCTTCTAAACTCCATAGCCAATTGGAATTCAAGAAAGTTAATTCTTTCAACAAGCAGTATTCTTGTGTAAGAGAAGCTTGTTGAAGAAGATCTTTCTTGAAGCTCCAATATCCTTTAAAACTTCTCAAATTCATTCTAGACAGTCACTCGATATCTCAAACATCTTCCAAGAAGAACCCTAAAGTATTAGTGAGATATCCCAAATTGTTTGAACTTCCCAACATCAAACAAACCTGTTACAATAAACCCTTAACACCTTTCATCTGAGTGAGAAAGATTGTTGACTTTCACAAGCATTATTTTTGAGTAAGAGAAGCTTGTTGAAGAAGGTCTTTATTGGAGCTGAAGTCTGTGTGATCCAGGAGCTCAAGGCCATCTTGGAGAAGATCTTTATTGGAGCTGAAATCTGTGTGATCAAGGAGCTCGAGATCGTCTTTCCAGAAGTAGAGGATTGAAGTGGCTTGTAGCAGAAATCTGTGTGACCAAGGAGCTCAAGTCATCCACATTCATCTCTTCATGTTTCCCTATTTTGTAGAAGTCTCTGTGTGACTCTTCGAGAATCAATTTAGTGGATTGCCTCCGAGTGCAAAGGAGAAGAAGGACGTAGCTGGGATTACACCACCCAGTGAACCTTACAAATATCTTGTGTCACTTTACTGTTTTAACTCTTTGCTCTACATTTGCATATTATCTTGAAAAAGGCTTTAAAATAGTTAAGCGATTATCTTGGTGAAAAAGAGAACGCAAAGCTTTCAAAATAAGCTTCAGCGTTTGACAAAGCGCTGAGCACTTCTAAGCGTTCAAAACGATCTAAAAGGAAAGCAACTAAAGAAAAACTTTTGTAACGCTAAAACATTTTCAAGAGAAGACTTTAAAATACTTCCGCTGTGCTAACCTTGATTAAGCGACTGAGACATTACCCTACTTTGGTAATAGTTGAAATCACTAAGTCTAAGTTAATTTTATCAAACCAGTCTTCAAGTAAGCGACTAGTCAAGCGATTACTATCCTTAAGCGTTCAAAAGAGATTTTAATACGAAACTTTTTGAAGTCGAAAAAGACTTCAGGGTCTATTCAACCCCCCCTTCTAGACCCTTTCGTATGCCATTGTGGGACCAACATGCATCAATAGTGAATAAAAACTTGTATGATGTAAGTTTCGACAGAGAAAGTGCTAGTCGTACACTATGGAAATGGTAGTGGGAACTTATATCATAAATGTGTTAGTTGGACTGATAGGTTCGAACACGGCTCGCATCAGTTCATCACATGGGTATTCACTCATTGACAGTCAATGATGAAACTGACAAGTAGTGATAGGTACGTGTGAACCTCTGACCTGAGAAATCGAGTTGAAGATGTATTTGTGACATCAACTCTATCATTAGAGTAGTTAGATTCAAATCACCTGTTGGTGGAATCGACCTCGAAGTGCAACTTGATGGGCAAGTAGCATTGTTAACTGATTTGCAATATTGAATTTATTTTCTCATAAGTGAATGAGTAAAATATCATATGTGATCATGAATAAGTGAGGATGAAAGTCTTTGGCTAAAGCATTTAAATACCTCGACTTATTATGAGCTTAGACATATGGTCAAGTTATATGAGTTTGACTTTAAACCATGACTCTTACTTGACTGGGATATAAGAATAAAAGGTTTATACAAGTACGGTATTCACGGCGTAAAGGTTTGGAATGATCCTATTCATTCGTTCTCAATTGGGTTATGGTGTGAGTCACGAGACTGGCTAGGTGTCACTCACACCCCTTTGGATTTCTTCCAATTGCCTTTTGAGACGAACCTAAAGAGTCGCGCTTAAAGGAAGTGCAAAAGAAAAAACATGGGAAAAAGACTTGAGAGAAATTCACGGCATTGGATGCCGTAATTGATTAATTAATTACTGGATAATTTAATTAATTAATTAAATTAATGAGTTAATTAATTTCTTGGAGAAATTGAATTATAAATTAATTAGGAATTGAATTAATTGGATTATCAATTTATTTATTGGATACATAAATTATCCGATTAATTAATTAGCAAGCAAGACGAAAGCCCGAAGGCTTCCGAGCTCACTAAGGGGCGGCCAAATAGACGCCCAAATAGGTCTCTTGCATGCTAGTGTTATTGTATCATAATGATATAAATATATCACAAGGTGAAAAATAACACAAGGCAATTTACATAACTTTCTTTCCAAGAAAAAGTCTCCCACCTCTCTCTCTCTAGCCGTCTTTGACAAAGAAGAAAGGAGGAGTTTTTCGTTTTTAATTCCGATGTGACGAATTAGAGACGTTGGCAAATTCGGCGTTAGAGAAAATGATCACGTTCAGAAATCAACATACGTGAGAACGGTAATTTTTCTATACACAATTAAACACGAGGATTAGAGATGATTCGGGCTTTGGGAATTAAATTTACTTTTCGCTGCGTTTTATTCGTATAATTCCCCACAATTTAATTAGACAAAATTACCCTTGTTCCATTTTTCATCATTTGACATGACCAAATAATATCACGGTGAGGCAAATATGGCAAGGGTTGGCCATGAGAGGATCCAAGTGACATAGGAGGGTTAAATATCCAAGACATCACCAAGCCCGTCATCATGTTTCAAACTATGGGTCAATGTTGTTGTTCAAAGGAAAAGGAAAAAAGTATGGATCACTGTTTGGCTATTAATCAGGACATATTCGAATCGACGATTATTATTCAAATTTATATCGTCGATTGTATCCCAAAATATTAAATAACATCGTTGATGTAATGAAAACTATCAATCATAGCGAGATATTATTGGCTATGATATTCAATAATATTGGAAATGTTCTATGTAATTTCTTACTATATGCTAATTCGTTGTAACTAATTTTATATATATATATTCTACGATTTTTTAAGTTTACAATTTTGTAAATTTGTTAAGTATTCTATAATATATTTATTTCATAACACCCGGTAATATTTTGATACATCGCGATCAATGTGAAACAAAACCATGATTACAATAACTTTTATCACCAGTGTGTTACGTTATTCGACTAGTTCTATAAATAATTTGTTTTTTTTCCCTTGCTGCAAGAGCATATAATATATTAAAAAAGTGGAAGGAACTTGACAAAATGAAGAAAAGTAGAGACGTTGTCTCGTATTTGGTTAAAGTGATGACATAATTTTATTTTTTTATAAAATGGAAAAGATAAAGCTGAAAAAGATGAATAATGGCAATGGGGCGGTTCTCGCGGATCCAGAACCAGAACAACGTAGGCTAAGCGGTTCCTGGAACCAGAACTGCATGTTGAGGGAACCGGATCTGCATGTTGTAAAAACCGAAACCGCTATACCCACATGGACCCGCTTAGAAACCAGAACCGCTATACCCGTAAAAGCCCGCGAGACATGTTAGGAACCGGATCCGCGACCTGTTTGGACCCGCGAGACATGTTTTTTTTATATAATATATATATTCGTATGTAATCTTATTACCTATTATTGTGATAAAATTTGAAATTTTTTCTCTCCCTAACTCGATTTAATCGTATTCAAACCATTCATGTGGCTAGTATACTTTCTATATATATATTGTAAGATAATACAAAAGCATGTTTTTTTTCTTGCAATTTTAGTCCAACACAATAAAGCTTTTTCTTGTAGATGGGTTGTTCTCTGTTTTCTATACTGTAATGCTTTATGAGTTGGACTAAAAGGCTATTTTTTTGCTTGCAATTTTAATCATACTAATCACATTCTAATTTCATACTAATCTAAAATCCAGGCAACCAGTGACTAAATCACATTGTTTTGACTTCAAACTTTGGAATTATTAAGGCATATGCTACTCTCTTGAGTGATGGCAATTTTGTGATGACAATTTTGTATTCAGGAAAGTAAATGGAGATGGTTCAATAAATAGAACATTATGGCAAAGCTTTGATTTTCCAACTGACGCCCTTTTACCTGGGATGAAACTTGGGATCAATTTTAGGATAGGGCATAAATGGTCACTCACTTCTTGAAATTTCATACTAAATTCAATTGACACCCTTTTGAAATTTCATACTAATTTCAAAAGTGACTAAATCACATTCACCACTCCTTTAATTCAAACTAATCTATTCTATATTGTCACTTGCAAAACATAAATTAACCAAGTCATTCACTAGCACATTCTTCTTCTACTACTACTTCTTCTTCCTCCTCCACATCCAATATCGTAGGACAATCCGATAAATCGCCAAACTTAGAACAAGTATCTAACAAAATAAACAAAGAAATAGTAAATAATAATAACAACAACAACAATAATAATATCATATTAAGTGATAAAATCAAACTCAAAGTTAACTTACCATTTGCCTCTTTCCACAACCAAGAACAAGAACACACCAATGTCTCCACAGTTGAAGAATGGAGCCTATTCCGATGTGGGCTTAGCAATCTTCCGCTAGTACTAAAGGCAGATTCAGATGCAACTGTTGAAACCGGAATAGCTAAAATATCTTTCGCCATGGTTTGTAAGGTAGAATATTTCAGTCCGTTTATCTTCCACCAACTCAAAACATCCAAATTTTGTATTCTTGGCAAGACACTCTCCTCCAAATATACATCCAACTCAGATTTCAAAGAAGTTGTAGCAGCGGAACTCGAAGCCACAAATAAATCATACTCGTCATCTAGAGAATCATCCGTTGATGCATCTGTGGCACCAGAAACACCACTTTGTATCGTGCTTCCAATGTCTCCCCTAGTACTCAAGCTATCACCCATCATAGTTGCACCTCTCGACTGATAATCACTCAATAGCTCATAACAATTATGGCAAATTTCATCAATTTTAGACTGCGATTGTTCACCATAAATTCTTTGGTAGTAAAACTCAACCGATACCATCTTATATCTAGGGTCCAAAACAGCAGCAACCGCCATCATGATATGTCAAGTCTCCTAATACTTATCATATTTTTTCAACACTTTATATGTCATATATTGAATCATCCCATTCAGACTCTTTACCCACTTATTTAACTTTGCCTTTATATCACTAATAACTGGAAAGTAAATGTTAGCAGTAGGATACAAAGTCCCAAAGAACATCTCAATTGCTCGATAAAAAAATTTCAACTTTGCACAAATTTCAATTGCATTCACCCAATCCTCATTAGTTGGTAAGTCTTTATAGTATTTCTCTTAGTGTTTAACTCCTTATAGATTATAACAGTTTCGAGCATCAAATAAGTGTTATTCCAACGAGTTTTACAATCAAGAGATAATTTTTTAGTACAACCTATAAACAACTAACGAGCATGTTCCTCAAATTTTTCTACTTTAGAAGGTGAAGCAATCCAAAAAACCACACTATCCCGTATCCTCTCAATTGAATCATTAATTATTCCCAAACCCTCTTTAACAATCAAATTAAGAATATGAGCACAACAACGCATGTGTGTTACCTTTCTATCCAATGACATATCTCTCTTTGGGAGCCTTTCCAAGGCAATCAATCATAGCATCATTCATCGTACAATTGTCCACAATGATTGTCGACAGTTTTTGGTCGATGTTCCAATCAATCAAAGCTCCAACAAGATGTTGTGAAAGAGCTTTAACGGTATGTGGAGCTGGAACATATATAAATCTACACAAAATAATCGGATGTCACAACTAAAACTTTCAAATACATAAATGCAATAACAAATCTAAAGAATTAAAGTATTTAAAATACCTCAAAATAAACAAATCTAAAGAACTAAAGTATTTAAAATACCTCAACATACAACTCTGTAAAACCCAAAAATCGTCAATGTAATGCCCTGTTATCACCATAAAGCCTTTCTTGTTGTTGCCTGAAGTCCACATATCAGTTGTGATGGCAATTCGACACTTAAGCTTCTCCAATGCTTTGTGACACTTGGCCTTCTCATCACCATAAATCTTCATAATGTCATTCTTAAGAGTGTTTCTCGAGATCATTTGAAAGCTTGACTGGAAGCTAGCGACGAACCTCTGAAACCCAACATGCTCAACCATGCTTAGAGGATAATCATGTAGAACAACCATCATCGCAAGTTCACGCCTTGTTACTTCTTTGTTGAATGGTTTAAGCTCTTGACGTCCAATGACTCTCTTGTTTGACACCGCCACACTTACCGCTACTTCCTCGCTTTTTTTTACAAGACAACCTATAATGCTTGCTTAAGCTAGAGGTTCCATTTTTATTAGGAACCTTGAGTTTTATTCCACAATATTTACATTCCCCATATTGACACCCATCAATCTTAATTCTTTTGAAGTGATTCCAGACGTTGATGTTAACTTCCTTGTACTAGTAACATCCTCAATTCCCACTTCAATCTCTCTATTATTATCCCCCATCTCCGTACTACTATCTTGTAAATTGATGGATGATAGAGTATTACATTCTTCTTATTCCATCCGCAAAACAAAAGGACAAAAACATTTTCATATAACTTTTTGTTTTGAGCTATTTCATTCAAATGTGAACACCATGGCAAAAACACAAAACACAAAAAAGGATCCATTTTGATGAATAAACATGTACAGGGTCCTTACCACAATAACTTTTTTAAAACCTCCTAAATCTAAAACATAATAAGCATGAAAAATGAGATTCTCAAGGTAAAATTTCGGCAAAGCAGACATGACGCATTGTTAGGGGTGGGCGTTCAGACCGGATTTTCGGGTTCGGGTTGTTCGGGTTATTCGGTTTTTGGGTAGTGAAACATGAAAACCGAATCCGAACCGATTTTCTCAGGTTAATCGGGTTCGGTTCGGATTCGGGTTCAGGTTTTTTGATATTTTTGAAAAAAAAAGTTTGGGTCGAATTTTTTGGGCCTCTACAACTCTAATTTTCATTAAATCAAGGACCAAAAATTAATTTGTAAATATTTAACTGAATATTTTATGTAGTAGTCATCTAAAAATTAGCATGTAATTAATTAGCATTATCAATGACGATTAATTGAATGCACCTCAAAAGAAAAAATAGTAACTGATTACATATATCTTCAATAAATAATAGATTATAAGTTTACAATTATACTTAATACATATTAAAATATTAAAAGTAACATTCTCTTTGTTAACAAACATTATTCTAGAATATATTTAGATGTTGATTAAAGAAAGCACAATTATGAATATATCTCCAATAAATAGATTTGATTAATTAACAATTAACATTCTCCTTGGAGTTTTATAATCTTATCCTTGAAATCAAAATGAAATGAATGCAAAATTATTTTGGTGTTGTAGCCACAAAAATAGTTGGAGGATAGTTTATATTATATCATCGGAACCAACTTAAAATCTATAGTTTTCTTGATGGAGCATATAAATTATCTCGAACATCAATATATAATATATTGTGGAGCTCATAAGATAATACTGATAAATATTTCAACCTAATTGAGTATAGTTATATTTTTTATTTGCCATGTAACAAAATATATATATATATATATATATTTTAAAAAATATTTTTTATTTATTTCAGTTAATTCGGGAACCGAATTACCTGAAACAACTGAAAATTAGAACCCAAACCCGAAGTCGAACATCACTATTCCGAACCCGAATAACCCGAATCCAATTAATTACCCGATCCGATTGGTCCCAACCCGATCGGGTCGATTCGGATCCGAATTACCTGATCCAAACGCCTAGTCCTATGCACTATAGATGTCCTTCAAGCTAAACTCTCAAAATCTGGTGAAGATAATTTGAGCCTAAATTGTGGCAATTATAACTTGAATTTAGATAATTTTTCACCTCTATATTCAAAAAATCCGAAAAATGTAATTTAAACCAAGAGTAAAGTATTCACTTCCATGAACCTACTTTTCTCCCCTTCTTGCACAATGTATATATATATACACACACACACACTAGTCAGTAGCACCGCGCCAAAGAGCGGCTATGTGTGCCCAAACTAAACTTGTAGTGGGGATTCATGAAATTTTTAACGGATAATTATAATATACCCCCTGTGTTGGTCCGAAATTGCTAAACACCCCCATATGTTAAAAAATAAGCAAAAACATCCCTCTATTATATTTTTGTATGCTCACCCGCCCTTTCCATCCATGAGACTTAATGGTGTTAAATTTTTTTGTTCTTTGCCCATTATACCCTTTTAATTATTAGGTATTAATTGTTAAAAGTTTAAAATCTTGACCATTAGATTTTGTAATAAAATTCCAGTCGTTAGATCTCTTTAAAATTAAAAAAAAAGGATTAAATCAAATTTTTGTTTTTGTTTTTCTTTTTTGAAAGCTTCAGTCAACATAACCAAATCAAATCAGGGTTTAGCCAAATCAATATCCTCAGCCGGCATCGCCACCACCAATCGCCACCATCTCCTCCACCGCAATAATGTCCAGTATCCAGCTCAATTTTACCATGCTCTTAGGAGATCTCACCCTCCAACGCATCACCACCACTCCATATCAATAATTCAGATCCAATCGTCAATTTCCCCCAAATCCATGGCCGACGAATCAAAGAAGATGGATATTCAAGCTGAAAAAGACGAATCCATCATGATGACGACGTTGAGCGTCACTGAAAGCAAAGAGGAGAAGGAAACGGAAAAGTCGACGCCGTCAATTCCGCCGCTGTCGGAGAAGCCATTACTGGGGATTGCTGCGGCAGCGGATGTGTGACTTGCATTTAGGACTTGTACTATGAGGAACTCGAGGAGTACAACAGGTTTTACAAGGCAAATTCCACCTAAACGGCTAAACCTAATTTAATTTTTACTTTTGGAACTTTTCCATTGGCATATATATATATATATATATATATATCGAAATAAACACAATTCTCAAACAAGATGACAACAATATGGAGATTTCTTAGCGGCGGTGGCGGTCGATTTGTAGTTGCAGGCGTGACGCGGGCTGAGGTGGGACGAGGGTGGCGGTGTTATGGTGGAGGCATGGTGGTTGGGAAGTTGTGGCTAGGGGTGATCGCGGTTCGGTTTTGCGGTTTTTTTTATTAATTTCAAACCGAATTGCCAAGTGCGGTTTGGAAGAAATAAAATTTTAAATTGCGGTTTTGTAAATCAAAACCGACTATGCGGTTTTGTGCGGTTCGGTGCGGTCTGGCGATTTTTCAAGATCTTTTGCATTTTAAAACTAAATAAACATACAATGTTTGCAATATTTTTTGTTAAACTAATTAATAAAAAGATAATGATAATTGATAACTAAGAAAATACTTGTCTAGAAAATATTTATCAAGATTAAATTCCATGAATCATTAAAAAAAACACTAATGTCATCACATATTAATATAAAAGTGTATCATACGTTTAGAACATGAAAAATACTAGTATATCAATTTAAATATCTGTTTTACACCGAGTATAATTATAATATGTATATATTTTACTAATGTATATATATTTTATCAAATAAGAACACACTCATCTATAAGAAAATGTCTTCATCTAGCTTGCATGAAAAATAGTACAAGAAATTTGTATATAAACAAGTAATACAAAAAATGACATGTTGCAATTGTTTGTTTATTAAAATTTGTGCACTAAAATCTGCAAAAGGATATTGTAAAGTATATTATAAAGTTATAAAACAATAGGTCATCTAACGCGACATTGCTATTACAAATAATGTGATAGTTAAATAGAACAAATGTTATAAATATAATCTATAATACTTTTTTTCATCAAAAATCTTCAAGTGTCTATTATATAAAAAAAAATATAACACTAAAATATCATAAGATATTATCACACTAAAAGTTTCAAGCACAAATGTTGAGTGAATAAATTATTAATCTTGTAAAGGATATAACCATATCAATTCAATAACAAATATTAAATAAAACTACAAATATGAATACTATTACGAGTAAAATCTAGTAAAAGTTCAAATTAAATACACATATATATATATAGGCGGTGGCGGTGGCGGTTCGGTTCGGTTTTTTTAACACTAATTTTGAAACCAAACCGCATAGGGCGGTGCGGTTTTCATTTAAATTTTAAACCACAGTTTGCTTAGAAATTTGACAAAAAACGGTGCGGTTCGGTGCAGTGCGGTCGGTTCAGGCGGTTTTTCTAAACCAATGCTCACCCCTAGTTGTGGCGGCTGAGGAAGAAGAAACAAAGAAAAAGAGAGAAAGAGGAAAGAAAATAGAAGGAAAAGAAAAGGAAAAGGAAAATGGAAAAATAAAAAAGAGAAAAGTAAAAATTATTTTTATTTTAATTAGGGGGATAAAATTGACATTTCACATGCATACTATTCATAAAAAAATTCAAAATCGCACAACTTGCACGTGAATCACACCTTTTGTCAGTTTCTAACGGAAGGGGGTTTTCGCACAGGATTTAAGATAACAGAGGGGTGTTTTCGCCTATTTTTTTAACATAGGGGGTGTTTAGCAATTTCAGACTAACACAGGGGGGGTAAATTACAATTTTTAATGTATTTATTACTCAACTTTCTTAGATTGATTTCTAATTGAATTTATATTTTTAATTTTTTGTGTTGATTCCAATTACAATTATAAGAGTTTGGTTCTTCTTTGATTTTTATTTTTCGGTGCTATTATTTCTATTGTTATTTGAGTTCAACCTAATAACAAAGAATAACCCGTTCTTTTTCATGCTTATTTTGATTTCATGCCATTATGTCTGGAATGAAGTTTTAAATGATCTACCTTTCAGGTTCTTGGGATGAAGTGTTCAAGATTTCGGTTGGACCCTATCTTATTGGTACCGTTGTTTTGGAATTTCTTCTCTATTGGCGAGAAAATATTGGATTGAGGCAATCACGTATATATATATATGTGTGTGTGTATATATATATATATATATTAAGAAACAACCAACTTGCACTAAAACTCAAAAAAAAAAACTTACAACCAAAATGACCAAGGTACTACCTTGCCTCGAGAAAACAACACGACCTACCAAACAAACTACTAACCACCGGAAAAAGACTATCATTATTTTATCCCACGAGTTAAGCCCTATAACCAGTGCAATGTTAACAATAAACCAACTACACAACCCATTTAGTGAGTTATTGCCGATCATCTCTAACCAGTTGATTCGGAGAGTCAGGTACCGAACACCCCCTTGGGCAATCACTAAGGTGAGGTAGGGTTCAGAAAGACGAAGGTCATTATGCTCATCACGTGGAAATCCAAATCAGGTAGTCTAACAGGCGAGCTTTACAATAAGCGACTTGACAAGGACATCTCCTTCCCATAGCATTGAAAGATAGCCTGCACCAGAAAACAAACTAAACAATTGGTTAGGAAAAATATGCATGAATGCATCTCTCACGATCAACCTTTATCAAACTTAGCACCAAGTTTTGCCAACCCTCACCAAACCTGTTTCGAATGAATTCTGTAAAATCAGCAGCATTGTTAAACACAAGAGAAAATAAAAGTAACCAGCAAGAATAAACACTATAAAAAATATATAAAAAACCTATCCATAAACAACACCTCGACTTCATCTAAATTGAAAGGTTGGAAAGCATATGTTCAATTTGCAGGCTGATCTGATTGTTTTTGGTACATCCGGTGCACTCAACACAAGAGATTTTTGATCATCACAAGCTTTGTTTGCAAGCATGTCTGCAACCCCATTGCCTTATCTATATATATGTGACACAAACACATGCAAATGTGCTTTTAAAATTCGAATTCTTTGTAGCAAATTTTGGTGTTACCAACATCCCAGTGATTCTCTATTCATCAACGAAACAACCACTTGGGCATCCACTTCTAGCCAAACTTTCTTATATCCAAGCGCATGACATAATTCCAAACCCTTACAAACCTCAGCAAGCTCCGCAAAAGTGTTCATGGCAGTATTCAAAAACTCTACGAAAGCTATGAATATATTTCCTTTATTATCACGAATAATTCCTCCACAACCTGTAACTCTCGGGTTTCCTCTCGAAGCCCGTTAATCCATCCAATCTCAGGAGGAAGCCAACGGACCTCCACACTCCTTAACACCTGTCATCTGATCCTCGTAACTCCAAGACGAGCTGCAAGAGATTCATTCCCAACCAAGGCATTGTCGGAAATAATCCCATGCCGGAAGAGAAGCCTCAAATATTGTTCGATTCGAAGTTTAACCCGGAGATGTTGAAAACGTGTTTGTTTGTGTTTTGATTGGTTCCTCTCTAGCCATATGAACTAAGTTAATAAAATGGGAATGATATTCCGCACATTATCAGTGGTCGTTCCTATTTTCCACGAATTCCACCACATAAGAATGTTTTTTGTCTCCAGAATCTCAAAGTTGCATAAAGCTGCAAAGTATGTGCTCAGTCCCTTCGCTCCTATACTTCTAAAGAAAACATGTGATATTGTTTCTCTCTCACCCTTCTCACAACATACACATTTAGATGCAAGAATAACACCTCTTCGTTGCATGATATGATCGACATGGATCCATTGCTGAATCAGCTGCCAAGCGAGAATAGACATAGACGGCCTAACAAATTTTCTCCAAATATCTTTGAAAATATTGTTACTATCCAATTTGTTCCCTTAGTGATTCCCAGGCTGACTTGATGGCAAAACGTCCACAATTTGACAAGGTCTAAACAATATTATCGGCCGATTGTGAATCAACCGGGGTGGACGTGACTCAACTTACCATATCCGACGGGAGAACACTGTTCAATTTGGTAAATTCCAGTCACCTTCAGGCTTCAAGTAAATAATCTGAAACCTTCTCGTGCGAGTTACAAGGATCAGTAGCAATTTGATAAAGAGATCCTTCCCGAGTCAATTGTTAAACCAAAAAGAAATATTTTCTTCCCCCATTGTCCAACCAATGTATGGTTCCGCCTTATCCCGAATACGCCCGAGGTCTTTTCCAAATCATATATGAGACTATACATGAACAAGAGTCTTCAACTTTGAATTTTTCATTGAATACATGCATCTGGGGAAAGTAGTTGCCGCCACTCCAATTTTGATTGCTAGAACCGAGAAGCTTGTAAAAGATAAAAGTTGAATCCTTCCACGTGAAAAGAAAAAAGAAAAAACATGACATGTGCTTAGTTAGCCCATGAGATTAATCTCCAATGATATTGATGGGCACGAACTATAGGTCCATTTTGAGGTCTCTGTATATAACTGCTTATGAACTCATGAATGTGACCCCTATCTTTAATACACAATTTTGATGATAAAGAATATTCGAAATGTTTAGAATTGGACCTCTACAAACTTAATGATATTACATTTTCATTTTGATGTGCAAGATTGTTGATATATTTGGCCTATATGCATCTTCAAACAAATTCAAATGCTTATCTTCAAATAAAATAGTTGTAGCATGTTCGTCTCAACTCCAACAGTTCAAATTGGTCATTGCAAAAAGCATTTCATATTGTATTCAATTTCATAAAATCTCTTGGTAAATATAAGATTTGACACATCGTTCATTATGTTATAACATCATTTAAAATAAAAAATCTCAAGTGATACATATAGGCCAAATATATCAATAATGTGGCACCATTGTGGGATAGAAGATTCCCACATCACACAAAAATATGGAAAAAAATTTACACCATCCGGTAATGGACTGTGGCCGTGTCTAATTATCTCATGCTCCTGCAATTTAATTGCTTTCTCAAGTATATCATAAGGGTATATCGCCATTCATACAACATAAACTGCAAAGAACACTGCTAAAACTTAAGTAAAAGTTACTTGAGTTTCAACTGAAAACAAATCAAAACAAGCATTAAATAAAACTTAACATCCAAAATTCCAACAAAATCTAGTAATATCCTCACCAAAACAATATTGCATTTGAGCGTGAAAAATCTGATTCAGATTAAATTGAAAAGGATGATAACAAAACAAAATTCTACTCTTCATCCAGAAATATCAATAGTCTAAGAACTCTATCGGATTTAGCAGCAGTAGCAGCAGCTTGACCACGGAGACGACCAGTTCTTCTGGCAGCAATAAGACCAACCTTTTGTCCAGGTGGCGCATCATGATGAACAGTACTGGCATGACCAATGTGTTGATGGTTACCACCACCATGAGGATGCTCAACTGGATTCATAGCAACACCATGAATCTTGGGCCAGCTGTTCCTCTTCACTCTAAACTTATGATAAGCGTTTCCAGCCTTCAATATTGGCTGCTCAGTTCTTCCACCTCCAGCAACCTGACCAACCATTGCACGACAACCACTGGGAACAATCTTCTTGGCTCCTGATGGAAGCTTAATTCTGCAAAGGAAGATAACTTGTCAGGACCACAAACAATGAAAGGTCCCCTAAATCAAAGTTGAAATAAGCACCAATATGCATTGTGCAGGATCTAGGCAACAGCTTAAAAAATAATAAATTCATAATGCAATGTGTTACAATCCAGTGATAATATGGGGAGCCAAAAAAGATCATGCATCAGGACGACAATTATGAGACATAATTAGGCTAGATATCTCAGTTAAAGCGTGTAATATGTCATAAATATGGTTCATTTTATGTTTTGGCAATTTAGAAGCAAACCATCAATTTCAAAAAGATTAAATGTTATGGGCTTTC
Source organism: Buddleja alternifolia (assembly GCA_019426215.1). NCBI lineage: Eukaryota > Viridiplantae > Streptophyta > Magnoliopsida > Lamiales > Scrophulariaceae > Buddleja > Buddleja alternifolia. The sequence continues at coordinate 55,988,185 of CM033390.1, read as the reverse complement.
AAAAGAAACTATAGCTGAAATCAACAAATAAATCACCAAATGACGGCTAAGTATCTTATTATATACCTAAAGTGACTAATAAACATGCTCTTTTTTACAATCAACAAATCCACAAGGAATAACTAAAAACAAAGACCATTAGAATTGGTACCAAAGAATCTAAACCACGAATAGCAAATTATATTACTTCCAGGCATATCCGGATAGATTATTTACCAAGTCCATTTTTTCACCCCGATCGTACAGATAAAATAGCTGGCTTAGGTAACCATCATAAACCATACTATCACGAAACTAAAATCCAAGCTAAAAAGAAAGAAATAGTTCCACATTGAAGCTACATTTTCACTATATTCACATGCCTAAACAAATCATACGACTACTGCAAGCCCTTAGACTAAAGTTTGGACTGGATTCCCAAATAACAAATCTTTTTTAAAAATAAAAAAGAGAAAATCACATGTACACGGTACACCCCCACTTCAGTGCAAAATTAACAAAACCCCCCTACCTTTTTGTAATTACATAAAGTCCCCCTCATGTTAAGATATTCTAACAATTGCACCCCCAGTGTATTTAAAATATCTTACAATTTCACTCCCTGTAAACCTTACAAATAGACCTCTTGAGAGGGTCTCCTTGTAATTTACTAAAAGTCAAAGGGTGTTTTCGTAATTAACATTAAAGTGAGGGAGTGTGCATGTAATTCACCCCAACAAAAAAATCAAGCACATTCTAATTTCTGTAGCATTATAAGCATTAAATCATGATTATTTATGCATGTAAACCTTACAACCCAGAAAATAAAATTAAAAAATTACGAAAAATTATCAAATTTCACAGATGAAACGAAAAGATCACAGCCAAAATTACTTAAAATCAAAACATACACATCAAAATAAGTAAATGTTATCTTTATTCTACATGAAAATAACTTCTATATTTGCATCTTCTTGCATGAATAAGCTCAGATTCTAAAACCCAACAAAAAAAAATGCACTTGAAATAAAAAATATTAACATATATCATTTATATAATAAATAATTTGAAATATAACCATAGAGAGAGATAAAGAGAGAGACTTATAGAGGGAAGAGAAAAGGATGCATATCAGAGAAGGAAGAATAGAAGATGGTTATCAATTCTTTGTTTTTATATAAACACACATACTCATGCCACATGGTCATTTTGGCGATGTATATATATATATGTATAATTTCCATAGTAGTAAAAACAATTACATGTTTTACAGCTGAGAAAGTATCAAATTGCGGAATAGGAAGAGAAAATTTTCATGTTTTACATTATGGAACTCCTTCACAAAAGGCTCCACCATTCTCACCATAGCCAGACTCCTTGTACACACTTTCACCTCAGTCAACGCCTCCATCCCCTACTAAAATAGTATGACCAAACACATTCATAATCTATAAATGATCATAGTATCTAATTCTCGAATTAATGAAACATGTTTACAAATATGTAAAGAAAAGTAGAGCTGAGATATTACCAGCTGGAATGGACGAAGATTTTCTCTTCCTATTCCGCAATTTGATACTTATTCCCATTTTGATTTACAAACAGAGCCATTATACCCAAAAGCAATTAGACCATCTGTGACGATTTTCCTCAATTCATCTTTTCTTCGGCAAATTTTGTTCTTCTTCTCAACAATTCTCGAAGTTTCTGACTGCAAATTAACGTTGATTATTTCTGTATTTTTTCTTTCAAAAATTAAAAATTAAATTACCTTATATAATCTGAATTTTTGGGTTAAAAAACCAGATTATCCTCTGAAGAAGAACTTGAAGAGAAATAAGCAGAATCGACAACTATTCCGCTGATTCAGCCTTCAAACTCTCACATACAGCTTTCACAGTAAAATAAGAACAAAATCAGAGCTTCAAATTGGATCTAGTAAGAAAAATTCACAAGAACAACATATTATTAGTAAATTTCCACGGAAAAATTGAATTACTGGGAAAAAGGGTAAATTTCTGTGAAAGCCTTGCTGCAACCAGGTACAATATCCTGTAGAAGTTTCATTCTTTCGCTTATTTTTTTCTCATATAACCTAAAGAAATCTCCAAAGAAAGTGATAAAAATGATTGTTATTCGATGATCAGGCAATTAAAGCTTCGAAAATTTGAGATAAAAATGAATTAATTATGCTTTCGTCTAACCTATGGCTGTAAGTCGCTTGTCCCCTTCTTGCTATAATATGAATGTAATCTTTTGGTGGTTCAGGTGGCTTTTGACTAGCTTTTTGTATCTCATTTTCATCGTTAGAGACTCCTTTTGCTTCTTTATCGGCTTTGTTATCGACATTTTCATTTTTGCAGCGCTTGGCATTACCATCATCGTCACCTTCAACTCCCTGAAAATCCAAAAAACTGAATGTCATGAATCGACTGACATTGCTCTTGAAGACAGATACCATATTTTTGGCAATGCAATGTATTCTTAGGGTCACACTCCATACTCCGATACTTAAGAGATCAATGTAGCTCGCAGTTAAAAATAACTAAATTTATACAAACTGGAGGAGAAAAATGACAAATAGTTCAATAAACACTGGTAGCAGCATGCATATTAAATAACCACATAGTTAACAGAAACGACAAGGAGAGACCAAAAGCAATCAATACCAAGTGTAATGGCCTACAATTGCTAATAACCAAACCCAAACCAATTAGCATGAACTTTGCATATGAAATTTGAACAAGCAATACAAATGCTTCATTTTCGATGCATCTTTTGAACCCAAATCAATAGAGCAGAGACAAATACCATGGGAAAGGATAAGAGTGTAACTCACAATGGCTAAACTGAACATTGAAAATGAGTGCATGCGGTGCGTATCTCATATATATAAGACAAACCAAGCTTTTCTTGGCCTAATTCATAAACGCAAACTAAAGAAACTGAACCAAAAAACTAATATACATATATTCACTTTCAAAGCACCTTGTTTCACCGAGTCTTAATATAATTACACAAAGAATTTAGTAATCCAAATAACTCGCCATCAACAACCATGAAGGGAAAATACACACATGACCCACAGAGATCCACTTCCAACCCAGACGACCCGAAAAAAATCATCAAAATCAAAGATTCAAACAAGTCACTCGCATCTTTATCACTCTCATAAGTCACCCCTAAAGGCCTCTCTAACCAAGTTCTACTCCACACCCTCTAGCATAAAACAGTAACCAGGGATGTGTCAGAATTCACTTCCATGAATAAATTAAATTACACACGGTCAATGTCCCGTGCAAAATTCAGAAAAAAAAGAATCCAGAAAATTCATAAAAATCAAAACAAATTAGCAAAAATTCAGAAAAATAACAAACTTCGGCATAGTTTCTTTGCAATAAAAACAGAAAAATAAAACATTAGAATTTGAGAGGAAAGAATCTCATAGGTACCTGATAAGTACGATGAAAGCATGAGAAACTTGATTCAACAAATATTAGAAGCCACAGCAGAACCAGAAAATATCCAGGCGTTTCATAAGTTTCTCCTTTTTGTAGTGTCAGCTAAGAACGCCACAGAAGTATGATGCATTGTGTTTCCAACTCTCCAGTACTTTCTTATCTCAATGATGTAGCAGCATTCATTTTATGGCATTTCTCCAAGAGAGATACTGCTAGTTCTAATTCAGAAACCTGGCGGGGAAAGAACTTGATAATAGACTTATATCCACAAACTGTAACCAGGGTGTAAATTATGATACATATAGGCTTGATCACTTAGAGAATTTCATTGGAGAAGGCCCCTAACTGTGTGCGGACAATAGCCATTAGAGGTGAAACCATACCCTCATGATAAGGCTCTATCAGTTGACCTTCCTCCTGATACTTGCCCATCTGCACATAAGCACTTTAAGAGTCAAAATACACCTTTTCACAATTTACATTTGTATTTGAAAGGAAAATATATACTCTTTTCAAGTTCCCAGGCAGTTAATATGGTAATGAACAATTATAGAGGAGAATTGCCCATATCCAAAAAATACCACTATGGTCACACGAGAGGAATCTTTAAGAAGTCGTAATTAGGGGTGTCCAAAAAAACCGGAAATTCGGTTAACCGCCAGAACCGGACCGAAAACCGAAAATTTGGTTCGAACCAAAACCGAACCGAATCGGTTCGGTTTTCGGTTTTTTTTTTTTTTGGAAAATTCAGTTTTCGGTTCGGTTTTGGTTTTAGGATTTAGTTAACCGAACTGAACCGAACCAAAAACCGATTATTTTTTTTTTATCTTTTTTAATATATTTTATTACACATATTATATAATACTCTATTATATAATATATGTAATAATATATTACATTTCAGCCCCAAATCATTATCACATTTCAGCCCCTCCCTGTTCTCTTCTCTGCCCGTCTCTGTTCTCTCGTGTTTCTCTCTGCCGTCCGGTCCGCCGACTACAGTCGCCAGCAGCTCGCCGTCGTCCGACTCCGACTCCGACGCCGCATGTTGAGGTAAGATATATATATATATATATATAGTCTTTAGAATCTAATTGCCATTTATTTTAATGTTAAAGAATCTAATTGTTATTAATACTTTATATATATATATATATATATATAGTCTTTAGAATTGCACCGTAGCAAAGGAAAAACTCACTCACTTTATTCTGCATCGCTCTGCTCAGTGTTCAGTCATATGAATATATGATATTTCCAAATGAATTCATATCAAAGAATAATGTCATGTGGGCTTGATAATTTGTATTTGGGTTAAAAGTTGAATACTAATATTCTCATGTGGGCTTGAATTCATATCATAGTTGAATAATGTCATATGGGCCTGGATAATGTCAAATGAGCCTGGATAATGTCAAATGGGCCTGGATCAAGAAGAGGAAGATTGAAAATTTCGGTTATTATTTCGGTTATAACCGAATTTGTAAGAACCGAATTTCGGTTATAACCGAAAACCGATATTTTTTTCAAAAAAATGATTTTTTTTTAATTTTGAGGCAAAATTTCGGTTCGGTTTTCGGTTTGCATTTTCGGTAAACCGAATTCTCGGTTAACCGAATTTTCGGTTCGGTTTTCAACCGAACCGAACCGATGGACAGCCCTAGTCGTAATGCAGCATGTGAACCAATGTAGCCAGAACCTCCGGCTACTAAGACATGAGTGACACCTGGTTCATGACTTGAGAACTGCATAAAGACATCAGGCAAATATATAAGTGGAAGCAAATCAAACTCAAAGCAAGGAAATATAAAGCTTGAGCTGCTCGTTGGAAAGTGAGCACAACGCAAAAGGAAGATGCAAATGTAAAGGAAGCCAAAAAAAAAAAAGCAACCAATAAAGAAGTAAAAAATTTCAGTTCTTCAACTTCAAGGCAGTTTAAAGCAAATTAATAACAAGTTCTGATATCATCTCGGAGCAGATAAGCGATGACCTTCGTAGTTGCAAAATAGACTTTTGGAAGCACCAGAATGGTAAAATACATAAAATAGGGAAGTATGGACATTGAAGCATCATAATCATAGCTCGTTGTAATGAAAGGTTCATCAGAAGTGCGCCAAAAGTTGGTCCTACCGTGGTATGGTTAAAATGCAATCAAGTTTGCATTAGAAGTTCTCTGAAATCTCATTTCATATATATGTAAAAGAGTAGCAATGACCATTGGAAATATCATATAAAAGTGCTGGAATATTCCACCGAGCTGGTAAAAACATGCCACAGCGAAAGCAAGGCCTTCCACTGGTCTATAAGGCACCAGATCACCAAATGAATAGAATCTGTTTGTTTTTTTTTTCTTTTGGCCATTAGAAAACGTAAAAGTGATATTTAGGGAGTTCCAGGCTCAAAGTCTCTATATAATCATAGTCATCTTTATACACGGATAGATCCCGGCACATGGATGGTGGTGATTATCTACGACCATAACCCTTAATAATCTGATTTCCTTACTGATGAAATCTAAATCAAATAATATTTTTGTGAATGGATGACAACTTTATGAAGTTCAAGAACAGACCTCAACGTTTCTTTTTATAATGGATATAAACTGGACCATAAACACACAATCTCTCATTAAATCATTTCAAGATAGATCACTGAAGGGAAAATTGTAGACTAGACTGTGTTTGGCGGTATCCAAACAATCCACATGTTCAGTAATTTTGTTTATCATAAAACTACAGTACGTTTTAAAAAGGGTGATTAACTGCCAGATACGTATAATAATAATAATAATACTTATCATGTGATTAATTGAGTTCTATCAAATTCGATTCAACCCTTAATGCAAAATCAAAATCCGTCACTCCCAAAAGTATGTCTAACTGGTCCCTCCATTTACCATACTTATTACCACTAAAAGCCTCAATGTTCGACAAGTAACCAGAAATAGCAGCTGGACTGAATAAGTACCACTTTTTATCAACAAATAATTTCATGCATAAGTTGGTTTCAAAACCTAAGGCGGTTGGGCCAAGTGATAAGCGGTTTGTGACCCCCAGAGGCAACAAAGGTTCGAATCCTACTGAAGACACCACCCTAGGGAAGTATGTTGAAGTAATAGAATTATGTGACTCTTAAGTTCTGGATATCATCTCATATCTTTTCTTTTTTCCGGATTTGTATTGTGTAGAGTTTTTGATTTTTAGCTGCATCTTACTAGCATATTTTCTTATGAATTAGATGATTTTGAGTTTAATAAAGTACTTTTTCACTTCTGGTGATACAATATAAAGGTTTGCTAAATTTCAAAAATTTGTTAGGTAAAATGTTTAATTTTCCAAAGTTTGGGGGGTGGGGGGCCTCATCAGCCCCCTTGGCTTCGCTTCTTGTAAAGAGTAATGTTATATACCATCGATTTCATACCACCGAGAGAAGGTGGAAAATCGGTATAAAATCGGTGGTATATAACAATATTCGCAATAATTTCTTAACAAATCAAGAGAAAGTGAAAATTCGATGATATGAAATCTGTAGTATATGCCTATATGGCATTAATTACTCAATGGGATCGGTAGTATGAAATTGATGGTATATAACATTACTTGCAATAATTTCTTACCAAATCAAAAGAAAGTAAAAAATCGATGGGGTAATCTAATATTCGGGTCTCTGAGTTTCGCATGTTTCTTATGTTTTTTTTTTCTTTTTCCTGTTTCTTAGATTGGCTTTTATTTCATTCAGCTCTATCATTAGGTTTTCCTCGTAGCCAACAATCACGTCCACATAATCAGCTTTCTCCAGTTAAACAAAAAGAGAAGATTATTGAGCTGAATGTTAGAATTTCCAGGCCCACCCATTTAAGAAAGATCAAGCGTACATTTCAAGACATACTGATCATTAATATAAGAATGTCCTGTTGTAAGGAAATGGCAGATGGCTATCACATAGCAATGCCTATTTGCCTCATCATATCATTGAACTAAAGTAAATATTAATTAGTACCTAAATTGCTAACTGGGCGTCTGACCTTTTTAGCACAAGTTTCACAATACGAATGCAGCTTCAACACGCAATCCAGGTAATTTTACGGACCACAGAAATCAACTAAACTTCCATTTGAGCAAATTAGCAAAACATTAATGCAAAGAACAGCCAGACAAACAATTGAAATTCCAAGGCAGGATCCAGATTTTCAGCATAAAGAATTTAGACCTTTGAAATGGTGAAATGATGATCTTCACGGTGAATTGTAGTGTAAACACATATCTTTCAGATCGTAACCAGGAAGAACCCAAATCTACACACTTCATATAACTGAATGGAAATTTAAAACTCAAATCAAAATGTCTAAAAAACCGCATTCAAACAAAAGAATTAAAATAAAACGATCCAAACTTACCTCAATAATGAAGAAAATCCCTCTTGATCCTGAAGTTTACAATCAAAATCCCATCAGTCAATCAAGCTCCAAATCACAAAAGAACACAAACCATTACACTAAAATTGAGTTCTGATATAAGGTAAAAATTCAATCAAAAACCATTAAACAATTCAGTCAAAAATTCAGTCACAAATTCAGTAGAAAAGAGCAAAGTGAAACAGTAACCATTAAAATCACGACTATTGAAGGACCGATACACATGAGTATCAGATTTACTAATAAACAATTGAAATTCCAAAACTGAATTTAAATTTTCAGGATAAAGATTTATACCTTTCAGTAAAAAGCAAAGAATGCAATTGCCCAGAAATTGCAAAGCAAAAATCAGCAAATGGAAGCCATAAAAAGAAGAAAGCAATGAAACCTTTGAACCCTCAATTGTTTGGTACGAAGAACCCTTTGATGACCAATGGAAAACCAAATCAATAGAAAGCCTTTGAACCCTCTAAATCAGCTATCGGCTGAAATCGTCACCCCACCACCACCCCGTACCGATGCGCGGAAGCACCACGGAGATCCACCCATCAAACACAACACACGTGCACAAAGCCTGGCCAAGCGTCCGGCCGGAAGCATGCATAGATGCAGCTGAATGAACACGCGTCAGATGGAATTTCAGTCACAGCAGAGAAGACGGGGATTTTAACAAATGAAGACCAATACGACGTCGTTTTGCAGAACCTTTTAAAAAATAAAAATAAAAAATCCAACACCAATACGTCGTCGTTTTGGTGGGCCCCAGGAAAAAAAAAAGCTAAATTAATTACAATGAAGACATTAGGGCCTTCCATACTTATTAAGTATGGCAATATATACACTTACTGAAAAACTGAAAGGGAAAAAAAAAACACAAACAAAAGCAATGCTACACCTGTAAAGGGGCCTTTTCCAATTTTCTTGTAATTTAATTCCACTAAAATTCCTAATTAAAAATACCACTTCAAACGGGCATATGGAAACTAAGTTATAGATACAAGTAATTCAGAAAACAATCTGACAACAGAAGTTATACCTTTAACTTTTACGGCAAATTTTTTTTAAAAAAAAAATGGGGAAAAAAAGTGGGTAAAGTTTTATACCTCAGGGAGGTGGAGGCAGGGGCAGCGGAAACAGACAGCCGGAGATCGGAAAAGATAGAGGTCGTGAGTGGAGGCGGTGACTAACGTAGCGGCTGCGTTAACGGAGGTGGGACTTTGCAGGAAATAGAAGGCGGTGAGGAGAAGACGTTCTTTACTGTTTGGGGGAAATAGAAGGGTTTTGAGTTTTGACTTTGTGAATATAAATTATTTAGTATAATACTAAGTTTGGTACTTAAAAAAAAAAAGAAAAAACTTACAGCGGGTCCGGGACCGGAACCGCTAGGGACCCGATAAGTTGGAACTGGAACCGGTTAGTGCGGGGGAACCAGACCGCTTGGACGGTTCCGGGTTGGATCCTGGTTGGACCCGGATCCATTGCCATCCCTAGGGATAAGCAAAAACTTCCGTGAAAAGGAGTCGTTCTTATGATCAAAAGTGAACTTATCTACCAGAAAATGATATGAACTTACAACACGAATTTATGAAGAATTTAATACTTTGAAAGCAAAGCATATAGCTTCAACTACTAATACAGGGAGGAATAAGATTAGAATACCTCGTCTTGATGAGTTTCAATTAGATTGAGCTGCCGCTCCAAACTACCTTGCGTTTCAACCATTTTTGCGATTTCACTCTGATGGAAGTATTAAGCATCATACGTAGTGTGAGAGCAGCCCAGACAAATATGGCCTATTGTAAATAATGCAGAAAATACCAAACTTCGATAAGACAAATTCTTAAATCTAATATTCACACAAGATGTACGCCCATGATGAGGTCAAGAACACCATTGTCGACCAAAGAATGTAGCTTGACATAATACCATTGACAGGTTTGTATGTCATGTGTCATGTAGATGCTTGTACACTACCTTCATATGACTATTTGGTTTAGCCCAAAAGGCAAAAGGAAAAGAGTGGGGAAATGCACTTTTACATGCAAATATCATAATTTTAAGTTTGTTGACACAAGACCGACAAGTTGGCATAAATAAGGGATTGAAGGGGTCTGGTTAGACCCCATAACGAGGCAAATGTTTGATGGGGATCTCCCTCTGAATGTCACTGTAGAAAGACAATACTCGAAGAAAGTGTGGAGTCGGGGATGGTTATGTAACAAAGTCATCATGTTCAATGGTATATCAGTAAGAAAATAATTCTATATTGAAACAAATGCCGTTCTGAAGTTGGATAACATAATGTGAATATTCAATATTTGGACTTTTCCCAGTGGCCCATAAATTTTTTTGACCTTCCAAGTATAGGTCCAGGCTCCAGAACGTTGCAAGATAATTCAACACACATGATCCCAAATGCATATAAATTTAAAATGATAAATCATCAACATAATATAGAAAGCAATAATGATGTAAATAATAAGTTGATGTAGTTTCCTTATCAGTTGAAATGGCTAAACCATGTAACTGATCAATCGACAAGTACCTACGTAGAGAAACTGTTTCACGCATGCGTAAGACAAACTTGAATCTCTAAAATCAAGAAAACGATGTCCATCCACCGAAAACCGGTATTGTGGCTGTGCATGTAGTCATATATAATTTCATATAAGAGGTATAGTGCAACTTCAAGGTTAAGTTGGATAAATAAAGCATTTGACTCTTCAGTGGATCATAGATTTCTTTGTGCTGTTTAAACGCAGTCCTAATACCTTTGACAAGATAATAATATTGAAATCAAGTGCAGTGTAACCACCTCACTTTACATGATCGCATAAGCATATGGGTCAAAATGGGTCTATTGAATATGAAAGCAAAGCTCTCGGAAGATTTAACTAGTAAAACGCTATCTTCACTTACACAAGCTAATAACTTGCCATAAACCAATCAATAGACGTATATTCAATAGAGAGATACTATTATACTACAAATACAATAAGCATAGATAATTGAAATGGGCAACAGTATGCATAAAAAAACTTGCATACGGATTATTAATAAACCCCATCAAGAAGGCTGCGAATAATGCACATAGAAATTTACATGTACTTGCATAAACCATACCAGAAAAAATTACATTTCTGATGTGTTAAGTGTAACTACCTCAAGCCCGAGAAGAATATCGCAGTTCTGCATAATCCTACGGTCCCACTCAGCTATTGCATTTGCTTGTTTACGAAATTTTCCAGTGCACTCCTATAGTTCAGCATTCCATTCCTTGATGATCTACAAAATATACCATCATAAAGTAGAGTTCCAGAACACAAATATAAAGATGCGAAAGGGAATGCAAGTCAAATTGATTATGATGGATAATTAAGTGCTCCATTCATGGTTTATTTACATAAGAAGAGTGTTAAGACTACCAAGGGAATAAAATAACGAAAATGTTATGAATAAAGTTCACTTTTATTCAGCGTCCTTCACCCCATGCTTCCCATTCCTCTTTATATTCACTAATCATTTTCAAATCATCATTTCTCCTCTCTTTTTCCGCTTCTGTTTGGGGGTGGATTTGTTTACAAGTAAAGGATAGGAAATGACCTTTTTCACCTTTTTCATGTGGACCAGATGCAAACATGAACCCAAAATAAACAATTGATACTCGAATAAACAATTCAAATTACCTCTTCAACCGTTCTACCAGTGATTTCAGATGGTAACTTCGGTGAATAGGCTAAAGCTGCCGTGGTTGTTGAAGTGGTCCTACATGTGAAACATCATCCAAGCAGGGATCAGTTTTCCAAACTCAATGATTTCTGATACCCAAGACCATCCTGAATTCTATGTGCTGTATAAAGCTTCATTTGGAGCAATTATTTACCAACTCTTCTCATAAAAACAAAAATGCAACGCAGTGAATTTTTTGGCACATTCTTGCTAGTCATCCTAATGGATAATTGTTTTTCATATTGCTTCCAACAGTAGAATATTTGATGACAATGAGAAAAGTGGTAATGGCTCCTCTTTGTTCTTAAATCAAACAAAAGTAAGCCAGAGAGATAGCATCCAGTCCAGTATTATAAGAAGAAATGAACTTAATATATCTCATAAAAATTGAAAAAATCCCATATTCTGTATGTTTACCTTATTAGTTTGTCAAGTATCCTTTTTAACATATCATCTTTAGAAATGTTTTCATTCAGCAAGATGGTACAATTATTAAATGACATCTTTTGTATCATCTTTCAGAGCAAGAGGTGAGATATGGGGTCTTCAATATCTATGTAAAGCATTTGATTTGTGGACTACATGACTGATTGAAGAAATCTTACATTGCCGCAGATTACAAGCAACAGTTATATGCATCAATGTTCTGACAACCAAGTTTAGTTTGACAGGCATGGATGACTTATAAAGATCCTAACTCAAGATATTGATTTAAAATTTTCACATTCGATAAAAATGCAAACAACTTGGATAGTAGGGAGGTATACAGACCACTACTGGAAGTAGGCCTGGCAATGGGCAGGTCTTACCCAGACCCAGACCCAAAGTTTTGGGTCTAGGCCCAGACCAAGACCCAAAGTTTTGGGTCTAGACCCAGACCCAAAACTTTGGGTCTATTAGACCCAAATACCCAATTTCTAATTTCAATTGCAAAAAATTTGGATTTTATATATATATATATATATATGTGTGTGTGTGTGTGTGTGTGTGTATTACTGTGCATGTGTGTGTGGGTTTTATATATATATGTGTGTGTATTACTATGCGTGTGTGTGTGGGTTATATATATATATATATATATATGTGTGTGTGTGTGTGGGTTTTATATATATGTGTGTGTGTGTGTATTACTGTGTGTGTATTGTTGTGTGTGTACTGTTGTGTGTGTGTGTGGGGGGGTGGGGTGGGTTTTATATATATATATATATATATATATATATATGTATGTATGTGTGTGTATTACTGTGCGTGTGTGTGTGGGTTATATATATATATATATATATGTATGTGTGTGTATATTACTGTGCGTGTGTGTGTGGGTTTTATATATATATGTGTGTGTGTATTACTGTGTGTATTGTTGGGTGTGTGTGTGTGTGTTGTGTGTGTTGTGTGTGTGGGGGTGGGGAAGACGATGTGCTGTTCCCCACCCCCCTTTTTTTTCTTTTCTTTTTCTTTTATCTTTTCCTTTTTTATTTAATTTACAAAATAATATATTAAATATTATATTATATATATATATAAATATCTATATATAAATATTATATTATATATATATGGATTAAATATCAATTGTATTAAATATGGGTTGGGCTTGGGCCTTAGGCTTAGATTTTAGTTTTGGGTCTGGGTTGGGTCTAGCTTAATATTTGGGTCTGGGTCTGAGTCTAGACCCAAACTTATTTTTTGGGTCTGGGTCTAGACTTTTGGGTCTGGATCTGGGTCTGGCCTACCCATTGACAGGCCTAACTGGAAGTTACAACAAGGGATGCTGATGTTTGAGCAGCAGAACTGGTACTTGAAGTCGCTGCAGTGGCTGAACCCAAAGCCGGGACACCTATATAAATATTGACAAGGTCATACATAAACCAACTTAATAAGGGAAGTATTTAGATAAAATACATCACCAAGTAGGTGGAAGAAACATCATGCTACTCCAAATGTGTAGATAGTAATATTGGAATCGGGCCAAGACATGATTACCAATTGGCCAATGAGGCTATATGCAGACATAGAGAAGGTCATGCATGCTATTAACTCAATGAGCTAAAATGAATCTCCTTAACTTGCATCCTCTGAATGGTTTTGTTTCCATTTAATCAGAGTAAAGATTTAGTATGTGTGATAGAGAAGTGTTGTTTACCTTGACCAGTGCAGCCCATCCACTAATATAACTCTCATGCACTCTTCCACAGGTGTCCAACAAAAATATAAGTTTAGATCCAAGTTAGTCAATAAACTCAACCTATTAAAGCCTACGGTCAAGAATCCACACACCATACCCCCATTACAGTAATGACAATTGATACAAGATATGTTAAATGAAGCTTTAACTGCACTTTCACTTTTGGCATTTAATTTCTCACTAACTCCCAAATTACAAATGCCATAACAAGACGTCAAATAGTAAGGCTGTATGGTTGTGTTTTTTAAGTTGCATTTTCATTTTCTGGATCTACAGAAAATACTCAAATTTTAAATCCTACTACACATTCCCCTATATAACTACTCATCAATTCAATCACTTCATTCTCTCTCTTCATTAATTACATAATTCAACTATCCAACACATTCTCTTTCTTACTTTATCATAAATAAAATGTTATTCTAATTTTTTCTCCCATCATCATTACATATATAACTAATTCAATCAACTTTATATCACATCTACACAATTTCCAAACATTTATCAAAAACACATCCAAACAAACAAAAAAATTAATATTTTCACATGAATTTCTATAATACACATTCTCCAATAAAAACTCAAAATTCATTTTTGAAAACACAACCATACGTAGCCTAAATATTAAGCATGTCAAAGAAGTCTTGGAAAAAGAAATACACATAAAGCAACACAGCATATATATCAAATTACAGAGTAAGCAAAGTAGAGCTCATAAATCTTCTCAACCAAGACTACACAAAAGAGCATAATGGAATGGGCCATTAGGAATGAATCCAAAAGGAAGATCAAATACTGACTAGTTTTAGTTCCTAGTCAATCTATCAGAGAAGCCCTTCACATAGGTTAGATCTACAAAATTCATCCCTATCCATTTTAGCCATCATTGAATCTATCTCCTTCCTCAAAATCATCTGTTGACGCTCCATCTCCGACAAAGCAATCTTGGCAGCATTGATTCGTTGACTTATCTCATTCAGTCGCATCAGACGGTCTTGGTGTTTGGTCATTGCAACTATTTTTTCAATCCTCTCCTGCAACCACTTCACATGAAACCCAACAGCTGTAGCATCATCTGTCCATTTCTGTAAGACTTGTATTTCATGAGCACCAATAGTACCTAGAGTATGGCTATGAAGCCGTACAACAACTTCAGCCACCAGCTGAAGAAAAGCTACCTTAGCCTCTATACTCTTGAGTAGGCTCCCATTTGTGATATCACCATATTTCCTTAATATTTGCTTAATGATGTGAGCATTTCGGATGGAGAGAGCATTCTGCAGAGCGTTGAACAACTCACACTCAGCCATTGGATTGCTTAGAGTTTCGACCCCTTTACTCACTCGCTCACCCTCCCTCTTAACCTCGTCACCACCTAAGCCTAACCGAAAGGGAACTGCAGCAGAGTCCCAAAACCCAGCACATGAAAGGATGTTTCCTGAAATGATTTTAGAGAAACTTCAACTCAATTTGACCCGGAAGGATACCCTAAACTCAGCACTCTTGAAATGAGCACATGCATAACTAAAGGACAAGCAAAGACAACTATCAGAGTTAGCAGCCATTTGCAGGATTTTAAACCAACATTTCTGTTACCTTAGAATAAAATCTTTATATTAAGCAAAAGCTACCAACATTGTATAGCGGGTTACAGAAGAGCATATCCTCAAAAAATAACCAAGCCAATATCGAACAAAATTTCTGGCAATCCAACTAGAGCAACTAGATACATATACGGAAAGACTTTAAAAAACAAATTAAATCCTCATCTATTAACAAACATTTCCTGAAACATAAGAATATTTTCTTTCCCTAATTTTTACACTCAAAACACTTAGTGGAGCTAAAAATAAAATCTTTTGTTTTCATACCTCAACAACTTAAAATTGAATTGATTGCAAGTCCTTTAGCAACTTTCCTCCATATTCTTTTCAAGTTCATAAAAAAAGCAGATACAACATAAAGAATTCGGCAAAAAGAATAATGATTCCCTATTCCTAACATCTTATAAATTGGAGACTTGGGGATCAATAATTAGAACTATGCTAGAGATAGAACACTGTTTAATACTCATATTTGAGCCTTGTTAATACAGAACACAGTCAAAAACAGCACAACAACGACACAAACCCCCATGTTGAGAGCGGAATCATGTTATATTTCAATAAGCAAAATACCAAGCGATAGAACACATGAAACAAGTGGACGCAGTGACTAAACATGGCCCAGTGAAAAGAAAAACACAAGAAGCCCTGCAGTATATTTCACAGTTCAGGAAAAATACCACCTAGACACAGTTTTACATCTACACGATTCTCTTCAATGAATTTGATCCACAAAAGCCCAATAATGCATCCATATGCCAAAATAAATACAGCTGTTAACCACAATAATCAGAGTAGCTTTTGGATATTGCATACAGGAGTATTTAAAATATGAGTCAAATAAGAAAATTAAAATGTACCAAAAGATGGCAGAGCAGCAGTTGATTGACTCTGTGATGCTGATGAGGCCCCAGTGGCAGGTGATTTCAAGGAAAACGAGAAAGAATTTGGGTTTCCCGCCGATAATGCAGGTGTACTAATGCTACCAAAACCAGTAAAACCTGAAGATGGAGCAGATGCACTGCTTGTCGATGCTGCAGTCACTGCAGATGTACCACTAGATGCCGGAAATGTCAAACCAGAAATAGCACCAGTACCAGCCGAAGCAGCAGAAGACACACTTGCTGCCGCTGGAGCTGGAGCGCTGGTAATAGTAGTTGTTGTAACTGGTGAAAACAGAGCAGCAGGGGTGGCACCAACTACCGTTGGTTCTGAAGTTGGTGCACTTGAAACAGATGATGTCGAAGCAGATGATTGAAAGCCTGCAGTTCCAAATGAAAAAGCAGACGACGATGATGAAGAAATTGTGGCTGATACAGACGTTGCAGAACTAGTTGTGCTCTTAGGAAGTGAAAATCCAGAAGAAGAAGTAGAGCTAGGGGCTGAAGAAAATGAAAATGCAGGTGTCGAAGAAGCTGACGGTGTCGAAGAAGCTGACGGTGTCGAAGAAACTGACGGTATCGAAGAAGCTGACGGTGTCGAAGAAGCTGACGGTGTTGAAGAAGCTGATGCTGAACTTGACCCGAACAAAGATGTTGCAGTACCAACGGTAGTAGTTGATGATGAGGGTGTGGAGGATCCAAATAAGCCTGCAGCAGGGGCAGGACTGGAACCGAACAATGGTGCAGTGGCGGCAGCACTTGGTGCTGCCGAGGACGATCCGAATAGGCCTGCGGTTGGAGCCAGACCCGACCCAAACAATGGTGCAGAAGAGGCTGGAGTTGAAGCTACCGTGGATGATCCAAAAAGAGTAGACGACGCCCCAAACAAAGGTGCTGTGGTACTGCTTGTTGATGCTGCTGAAGAACAACCAAAAAGGCTTGGAGTTGGAGCACCTGACCCGAATAAGTTAGAGGAGGTGGGAACAGGGGAGCCGAATAGTGTTGACGTGCCGAACGGAGATGGAGAGAGCGAGGGAGAAGACGGCGCGGCGGCTGAGGTGTTACCGAAATCGCTAGCGGTTAGACCACTGCCGGTTGAAGCGGATCCGAATAGGCTTGAACTAGGAGCTGATGACCCGAAAATGCTGTAACCAGGACCTGAACCGGATCCGAACAAGTTTGTAGCAAGCGCGGCAGCCGAGGAGGATCCGAATAGGCTTGAATTGGGCACCGTACCCGAAGAGGATCCGAATAGACTCGAAGTCGGAGCCGCACTGGAAGCAGAGCCTCCGAAGAGAGGTGAACCGCCGAACGGGGAGGCGGACGACGTCGTTGCGGCGGAGGAGGATGAACCGAAGAGAGAGGGAGCACCGAATGCGGCGGCGGCGGTGGATGGAGGTGTTCCGCAGCCAAAGCCGAAAGAAGGAGCGGATGAGGCGGAGATAGGGTTAGAGACGCCGAATGAGAAGGGAGAAGATGATGAGGAGGAGGTGTTGGAGAAGCCGAAGCCGAACATGGCGGTGGCAATGGCGGAGTTCCGGTGGGGGTGTGAGCGTTGAATTTACGCAGAGGTCGGTGGAGATGGGGGTTTGTTTGGGTGGGTTTCGGGGGTGGGGTGGGGGTGGAGGGGGGGGGAAGGTTTTGAAAATTGGGGGAATTTTGGATTTGGATTTGAGGGTTTTGGAGGTCTTGCATATATAAACAAACTAGCTAATTGGTACCGCGATCACGAGGTAACGGTGCCCAGTATAAATCATTTATAAGCTGATAATGTAAATTTCAAGTACGGGATATCACTTTTTTGTATGTAAAAAATCAAATGAACTTGGACCCATTCAACTTTAATAACCTTAAGAGTTAAGAAAGGAATAAAAAATTGACAAATTTTGTTATCCCACTTCGAAATTCAACTACATCTCAGGTTCACGACAATTTGATTGTTGAAATTATAAGTTATTTCAATCTAACATAACTATTTCTTATCACATATAAGATTTCAATAAAAGATATTCAAAACACAATATCACCACAATTACAATAGAATTTTCAAATCGACTCGAAGGGTTCAAGCACAAGCTCAGTCGATATATTGCTACATTATAAAAGTCATTTGGGACATGGGTGCAAAATGAAGCTATCAAAAAGTTTTATAGTAGCACTTAGATCATATTGAATATGTACATAAATTATCATACCAATCAATTAAAGGTGTTACCTGCAAAAATGACTTGTTTTTAGCTATTAATAGAACATGAATAACATTCCTAATTCAATTCTCATATGATTAAAGAGTTTCAAGCGAAATCTTAGACTATTCCTTAGGAACTCAATAATAAAATGAGACAAGGTTTGCATAACTAAGACTTCCATCTATAAAGGTCACTATTGACTTGATTAGTTTAATCACAATGGTACATACTTCCGATGACCGATTTAAAGTGATGATCAGTTCTGAAAGCATCAAAAATGTTTGATGCCACGCAGCCTGAAACGTATTACAAGAACCCAAAAATTAAGATGTGATTCAGTCAACAAATGGATGATCTCCATGGCATGCCTAATGATCCGAACCGCCATAGACCTCTTCCCGTTGTTTCTTCGTGCATCATATTTCGGGAATCCTTACTATTTTTTTTCTATCAAACTTGCCAGCAAGAGGTTTATATGTTACTATTGTATCACAAAGACAATTTTCATCAATTGAACATATCATTACATGACAAGATGTTTTTGATAAATAGAACACATGAAAAGAATTATAGGAACTTAATTATTTTTGTATTAGAGAAACTCCAAGTGAAGAACCCAGTTTCAAGTTTCAAAATAGATGAGTACTTCATTTTTCAGAGAGATAATAACAACCAATAACGTTGTATGCCATCTATTTTCTTCACTAAAACAGAATAACTTCATATGTTAATTCCATTTACTTACAAATGTGTTAATCCTTAAGGTTGACATCAGCTGTACCTTTGAAAGAACGAATTCCAAAACTGAAAGCCAAAGTCTGAATCAGCCGATAAATCCAAGTATTGTGAAACAAAAAAAATGATGCAAAAGTGAGAAATCAAAAAATAAGGTCTTCCAAACATCTATTTCCAGACCATACACCAAGAGTGAAACTATATACGGTAAAACCACATTCACTTCTTTTAACCATACACTAACAGAGGCATACAATTTTCAAACCAAAAGTTCAAGTCACAATAGTATATCTAGTTTATAGAAATGTGAAACTTAGCTCCAATATAACCCGAAAAAAATATCCAACAACATTGAAATGGCAAATATAGAAACGAAAATCACATACGCTCTCCAAATGAAACTAAATAGTCCGAAAAGTCAAAAATTACTATAATGAAATTAGAAGAAAAAAAATCGAGCAAATTAATACAATAAAATTAGAAAATTAATGTGGGATCCTGCTCAGGTTTTATACAAATATCTATCATTCTCAACAACGCTCTTTTCACAATGATACTCAAGAGCAGTATAATACATATTGAATATATATATATATACACATATATATAAGTGAATTACGCTGAAATCCAATGGATCAAAAGGTAATTGATAGTAATAAAGATTCAAGAAAAAAATTACTACACAAATCAAAGATGAAAAGAGAAGGGGAGAGTTAACCCAATGACAGGGAGTTCAAACCAAAACTAAAAAGTTTGTTTTTAACAATCTTAGAAAAATATTATCTTTTTATATGTAGACTAAGAACAAGGTGTTTATCAACATAACACCTCAATTTTCACTGCCAACATTTAACACGTTGCTACTTAGCATAATTATCCAAGTGTGATGTTTTTTTTCTCCAGTTCCATTTGCTGCGACAATAGTAAGATAAACCCACAGCTAGGGGTGTAAATTAATCGAGTTGAGCCGAATTAGTTGTTGTTCAAGCTTGTTTGAATTATAATCGAGCCGGGATACTTGGGGGGTCGGAGGATTTACCGGTCACGGGCAACCGTAGAACCAACGAGCATCCCGCAGGCGAGGAACCAAACAAGCGTTTGCTCTTTCGACTCTTGCTGTTATTAGTGCCAGCAGCTATGAGTTCCGAGTTGACGAGATCAAAAAAAATTTGTGTTTGAGCTTGTTTGATTGTTAATCAAGTCGAGCTCAAACAAACTTTAATCAAGTCAAACGCGAGTCGAGCTCGAGTAGTTTGACTTATTTGTACATGTTTTTGTCAATTTTTACTAATTGAGCCGAGCTTCAAAACTTATCAAACACAAAAAATTATTCAAATTTGGTTTGATAGGTTGACGAACCAAGCTCAAACGAGCTTTTAGCGATCTAGCTCGAGTAGCTTGGTTCATCTTTCAGCCCTACCCAAAGCCTACAAAATTTGCACACAGCATACAGTAGTAACAATACCACTGACAAAAACAATGGTATATTGCACTCTATTCCCAGAGGCACCATATTGACCGACTCATGTATATATATATATATATATATTCATTTCTGAATCTATATATTGTTGTGTGAATTTGATTTATGTTATCTTAAGCTCACTTATTTTATGTCAATGTCATTGAGACTCCGTTCCTAAGATAAAAGACAAGCAATCACAACCTCTAACAAATTCACACATTAACACTTCGAATCAAAGAACTTATGCACAAACATGAAAGTTAAAAGACAGAAGCATATACTCCAAGCTCAAATTAAAAAATAAGCAAATCAATGTACATGTGATGGTCAACTTATTTAAGCTCTTGGGTTAAGTATTCTGATATAAGTCTGATTTAGGTCGGATCGGTTGATCCTCTCTATCTCAGTCTGGGTCAAGTCGCATGACTAAACAAGGTGAAAATTAGATTATAGACTGCACTTAGATGATACTAAGCTGCCTACGTACCCACTTGGGGATCAAGTCTAACGTAGTTCAGGTATGAGATACGCTTCCAGTTGGAGAGTCGTATTTGTGTACGAAGAGCCCAAATTTTTATATAGGGAACTTACTCTCAAGTTTATAGTAAAAAATTAGATTGTGAACCCTTGTTACTTATTTTGAGGTGATATTTATAGATGTTATATCGTACGGATATGATGGTGATAGTTGGGGCCCTAAGATCACACCACGTGTAGTTAATAGATGTTCTTGATCTCGGGTCACACTTAAGGTTACGGGTCTACCCTATTTGATCCACTTAGAAACACGCGGATTCTTCGAACCTAATACCAGAGCATAATTTGTAATTGTTGAAGGCTAGACTTGTATTCACTTTCACTAATCACTAGCCTCGTATTAATGATTGACCTGGGAGTTTTGGCGAGGAAAATCGACCATACTGACGGGTTCATGTGCGAGAACGACCCAGGACCCAAGTTTGGTGTATCATTAAGTCCCCCACTTCTTCAGTATTTAAGAAGACGTATTTATGCGTATGAATTTTTATACTGATGAAGTAAATACCTATATGATAGGGTGGTTGTCATTCCTCTTCGTATTATCATACGACTTAAGTGATTATGGCCTTTATGAAAATACGAGTCTGTGAGCTTGACTCGTATGACAATACAGGGATGTGTGTCGATGTAAGTGAAAACATGGGAAAGCGAATTCACTGTGTCGAAATGACACAAAATTCACACGATCATAGTGAAACGGCGTTCTAAATAAGACGTATTGCTTTGCAATTCGGTCTCGTGATTTTAGCCTTCTAGGAGTGTTTAAGCCTTCAAATTTGCGTTTTAATAGTTTTGAGGGTATTTTCGTAATTTCGCATCTTAGTTTGGGGTTTTCTTGTTTTTTCATATTTATAACGGAACTGATTTATATAATTTGATTCAAATTTTTGAGGGAGTCTGGGCTTTGACTCGAATTATTGAGAGAGATTCGCCTTTGACTCGAATTGTTGAGAGTGCCTGGCCTTTGACTCGAATTGTTGAGAGTGCCTGACCTTTGACTCGAATGTTTGAGAGAGCCTAGCCTTTCACCCGAATTTCTGAGAGAACCTGGCCTTTGACTCGAAAGTTTTAGAGAGCCTGGCCTTTCACTCAAAATTTCGAGAGAGCCTAGCCTTTGACTAGAATTGTTGAGAGTACCCGGCCTTTGACTCGAAAGTTTGAGAGAGCCTGGCCTTTCACTCGAAATTTCGAGAGAGCCTGGCCTTTGACTGGAATTGCTGAGAGTACCCGGCCTTTGACTCAAATGTTTGAGTGAGCCTCGCCTTTCACTCAAATTTCTGAGAGAAGCTGGCCTTTGATTCAAAATTTTGAAAGAGCCTGGCCTTCGACTCGAAAATTTGAGAGAGCCTGGCCTTTCACTCGAAATTTCGAGAGAGCCTAGCCTTTGACTCGAAATTTTGAGAGAACCTGTCCTTCGACTCGAAATTTTGAGAGAGCCTGGCCTTTTACTCGAAATTTTGAGAGAAACTGGCATTTAATTCGAAATTTTGAGAGAGCCTGGCCTTCGACTCGAAAGTTTGAGAGAGCCTGGCCTTTGACTCGAAATTTTGAGAGAACTTGTCCTTCGACTCGAAAGTTTGAGAGAGCTTGGCCTTTCACTTAAAATTTCGAGAGAAGCTAGCCTTCGACTCGGATTATGGAGAGAAGCGGGCCTTTGACTCGAAATTTTGAGAGATCCTGGCCTTCGACTCGAAAGTTTGAGAGAGCCTGGCCTTTCACTCCAAATTTTGAGAGAGCCTGGCCTTTGACTCGAATTGTTGAGAGTACCCGGCCTTTGACTCGAATGTTTGAGTGAGCCTCGCCTTTCACTCGAATTTCTGAGAGAAGCTGGCCTTTGACTCGAAATTTTGAGAGACCCTTCGACTCAAAATTTTGAGAGAGCCCGGCCTTCGACTCGAAAGTTTGAGAGAGCCTGGCCTTCCACTCGAAAGTTCGAGAGAGCCTGGCCTTGGACTCGAAATTTTGAGGGAACTTGGCCTTCGACTCGAAAGTTTGAGAGAGCCTGGCCTTTCACTCGAATTGTTGAGCGTGCCCGGCCTTTCACTCGAATGTTTGAGTGAGCCTCGGTTTTCACTCGAATTTCTGAGAGAAGCTGGCCTTTGACTCGAATTGTGGAGAGAAGCTGGCCTTCGACTCAAAATTTTGAGAGAGTCTGGCCTTCAACTCGAAAGTTTGAGAGAGCCTGGCCTTCCACTTGAAATTTCGAGAGAGCCTGGCCTTTGACTCGAAATTTTGAGGGAATCTGGCCTTCGACTCGAAAGTTTGAGAGAGCCTTGTTGAGTGAGCTTGGTCTTCGAATCGGACAAATGTCACTTTAATAAGCTTTGCACCATTGGATACATTCATATGTGTTTTTTATTTTCAATCTCAACCATTGCTTCCAAGTTTCACTTTGCCTATAAATGAGGCTTGTCATTTTTACTTTTCACCCTTACCTACCTTCACTTTAGAGAGAGAAACATCGTAAATATAAAGAGATAAAGGCATCCCCCTCCTCGTGTCCCAGTTGGAGAGCTATCCTCGTTTCCGAGTTCGTCTCTCCTCTTCGTCTTCGAGTTCGAAGGCAAGGGTCGTTTGATTCTTCAATTGAAGTTCTCCTCTCGTACACTCGTCTTGGTATAGTTGTAATTCTGATAATGTTGAGGTTCCCGAATATGGCGATCTCGAGGGTAGTGAGGATATTAACTCGAATATTATTTGGTTGAATGTTCCCTTGACTTTAACTCAAGCTAAAATTAATGAAATTAGAGTTAGGTATTGTGCTTATGCCTTCTCCAAATGATAGAACGCCTTGCCCTCCTGTTGGGTATCGTACTTTTCATGGAGCTCATTTGATGTCTAGTGTGAACTCCGATGCTCAGTCTCACGTCGAGCCCAATGCCGAGGTTGCAGAGGTGGCGGACAACCCTAATGTTCAAGAGTAATTCAAAGTTGTACACATGTTTTGTAGTGATGCAAGAATTGTTGTGAAGTTTCAACTCATACATTTGTGACGATGTAATTTTTGTTTCTTGCATGGTATTTTATGGATTTGTTTTGTCTGTGAATGATATCACCTTGTACATTTGGGAAGTGTTTTGGTTTTAAATATCTCGCAAAGTATGAAAATTTAACCTTCGGATTAGTTTCGTATGCAAGTTTGTGCTTTTTGAATGAAATGCTAGTGTAGACTCGTTTTTCTTTTCGTATGTTAGATGCGGATTCATTTTTACTTTCTGAATGAAATGCAATATCAATGATAAGGGTGTTTGACAACATTTTACGTAGAGTTTTCCAAAGTATGGGTTCGTGGTTCCACACATGCCCTTGGCCTTTGACTCAAATTTTTTAGAGAGCTTGACCTTGGAGAAAATTTAGAGTCTAATTAGACTTAAGAGTTAAAATTAAGATCTTTCTTAGATCATATATTTTGGGTCGTTTAAGATGTACGACCTCAAATTTTAGAGTCTATTTAGACCAAAGAGTTAAAAATATGATCTTTCTGAGATCATATATCTTGGGTCGTTTACGATATACGACCGTATTGGGTTTTACAAAATTCTTCAATGTTAGGGTTATTACCCTTCTTCAATTTGCCCGCGGTGGCCACAAGGGCTCTTACGTCCGTATTGAGTCTTACGAAATTATTCAATGTTAGGGTTATTACCCTTCTTCAATTTGCCCGTGGTTGGCCACTAGGGCTCTTACGTCCGTATTAGGTCTTACGAAATTCTTCAATGTTAGGGTTATTACCCTTCTTCAATTAGCCCGCGGTTGGCCACTGAAGTACATTCATATGCTGGACTGCCATCAATGCTTTACTTCGTGTAGAGTTAAGAGGCGTGTATTGTTCATATTTTACAAATCGACGGGGTCGTTCGTGGTCTCTGTTGGACCCCAACCCTTCGTGTCGTTCATTGTTTACAAATCCCTGGGGTTGTTCGTGGTCTCTGTTGGACCGCGACCCTTCGTGTCGTTCATTGTTTACAAACCGACGGGGTCATTCGTAGTCTCTGTTGGACCCCGACCCTTCGTGTCGTTCATTGTTTACAAATCGACGGGGTCGTTCATGGTCTCTGTTGGACCCCGACCCTTCGTGTCGTTCATTGTTTACAAATCGACGGGGTCGTTCGTGGTCTTTGTTGGACCCCGACCCTTCGTGTCGTTCATTGTTTACAAATCCCCGGGGTCGTTCGTGGTCTCTGTTGGACCCCGACCCTTAGTGTCGTTCATTATGCTTGTGAGCATCTTACCTCTTTCCCGCGGTCGGCCTTAGGGGCTCTTACGTCCGCTAGAGTGCAATTAATAGATAGTGAACTTCGTCTTACTTTCGTTTTTGAGTTCGAAAGTTCACTTCGTCCGGACAACCGGTGGATGACTCCTCTTACCGAACTTGCTTCAATTCTTGATTCGCAGCGTCCATATCTAAATCTCTACTCAGCAACCCGAAGTAAATGTTCCCACAGACGACACCAATTGATTTAGGTCGGATCGGTTGATCCTCTCTATCTTAGTCTGGGTCAAGTCGCACAACTAAACGAGGTGAAAATTAGATTATAGACTGCACTTAGATGATACTAAGCTGCCTACGTACCCACTTGGGGATCAAGTCTAACGTAGTTCAGGTATGAGATACGCTTCCAGTTGGAGAGTCGTATTTGTGTACGAAGAGCCCAAATTTATATATAGGGAACTTACTCTCAAGTTTATAGTAGAAAATCAGATTGTGAACCCTTGTTACTTATTTTGAGGTGATATTTATAGATGTTGTATCGTACGGATATGATAGTGATAGTTGGGGCCCTAAGATCACACCACGTGTAGTTAATAGATGTTCCTGATCTCGGGTCACACTTAAGGTTACGGGTCGACCCTATTTGATTCACTTAGAAACACGCGGATTCTTCGAACTTAATACCAGAGCATAATTTGTAATTGATGAAGGCTAGACTCGTATTCACTTTCACTAATCACTAGCCTCGTATTAATGATTGACCTAGGAGTTTTGGCGAGGAAAATCGACCACACTGATGGGTTCCTGTGCGAGAACGACCCAGGACCCAAGTTTGGTGTATCAAAGTCCATTGGTGAATTAGATGGGAAAAAAAATCCGGCAACAATAAAATGAACCACAAAGTAATATTGGGGAAATTGGTAATACTCCATTTGCGGAATAGCCACTTCAGTACCACTGACTCAGTCGAGACTGCCACGGAGGGCACGACCACCGCATCGCGCAATAGCTCCTCCGCCACCATCGACGGCTTCTTCGGTTCTCGATTGAGTTACTACTGTGACGCTATGGCGGCCGATGCGACGTCTGAATAGGAGGAGGAGAAGGCGGTGTAATTTAGGCATTGGGATTTTATAGGCCATTTTATCTTTATTAGTTAAGGGAATCGTTATTTGCACTTCAAAATATTCACACTCCATTCTAATTATTATATCGAATAATTGACTAATATATCACTTCATTTTAAAAGCATATTTTAACTTATTTAATTAAACAAAATTACCCTTTTCCATTTTTCATCATTTGACATGACCAAATAATATCACGGAAAGGCAAATGTGGCAAGGGTTGGCCATGAGAGGATCCAAGTGACATAGGAGGGTTAAATATCCAAGACATCACCAAGCCTGTCATCATGTTTGAAACTATGGGTCAATATGTTGGAATATTTGATTATTATATTAAAAAATAATATTATTAATTAAAAAACATGTCTATTAGTGAGTGACCATATCTAATAGTCATCTCTTTTAGGAGGAGTGTTATCTTAAAGTTGTAACTCTTTGAATCAAAAGTTGTGTCCTTCTATGATAGGTGTCTCAAACTCTATATAAACACTCTTAATGCCATCAAACTATGAGATAACAAACGTAATAAATATATACACAATTCTCCTACGTTTTCTCTTACGCTACTTTCAATGAGTTCTTGAAGGGAGACTTCCGAAATTGCTATTTGTAAGTCTCGATGGTTTTGTCGTATCCTAGAAGTGATTTGCCATAAAAACCCAGTAGCAAACGAGTAGTGGGGGCAAATATCATTTTAAGGAAAATGATTCGTACACGCTTCGAAACCATGTTTAAAATATATTTTCTTCATTCGTTTGTATTCCTCAATATATAGAAAAATCCTCAAGTGGTATACGAAAGGGTCTAGAAGGGGGGGGGGGGGGTTGAATAGACCCTGAAGTCTTTTTCGACTTCTAAAAACTTTCGTATTACTGTGAGGTATTTGAAAGCTCGGAAAGCTTTAAGCGCTGGGTGCGGCGCTTGAGGGATGATGACTTAAGCGCTAGTTTCAGGCGATTGAGAAAAGTTAACTTAGATTCGGTGATTTCAACACTTACCAAAGTAGGGCAGAGTTTAGTCACTAAATCAGGGTTAGCACAGCGGAAATATTTTTATAGCTTAGCGTTCGTTTTAACCAATTAGTCGTTTATTAGTTTAAATGCCTTTTCAAGATATAATATGACAGTATAATGTAAGACAACAAAACAGTAAATGACACAAGATATTTGTAAGGTTCACTAGGTGATGTAATCCCAGCTACGTCCTTCTTCTCCCTTTATCAGAGAGGTTTTCCACTATGATGATTATCGAAGAGTCACACAGAGACTTCTACAAAATAGAGAGAGGTTGGATATGATCTTGGAACTCCTTGGTCACACAGATTTCAGCTCCACTAAAGACCTTTTATCCCCTTGCTTCTTTCACCCAGAAATAATGCAAGTTACACTTGATCCCGAAACTCCTTGGTCACACAGATCTCAGCTCAAATAGAGATCTTCTTCCACAAGCTTCTTTTACACAAAAATGGCGCTTGTAAGTCAACACACTTTCTCACTCAGACGAAAAATGTTGAAAGGTTTTGTAATGGCTTTGTTTGGTTTTGGGAAGTTCAAACAACTTGAGGATATCTCAATAGTAATGTAGGGTCTTCAAAAAGGGGTTTGAGATATAGTTGACTGTCTCTGGAATATTTGTGAAAAGCTTATACGGATATTTGGCTATGGATTTTTGTAAGCTTTTCTTTCAACAAAGTAGGTATTCTTTTCTTGTGTCTTTTTGTATAATTTCTTATATACAAGAGGTTGTGACTGTTATTCACACTAGGATATTCAGGTATATCTCTTGTATATGTCACTGTTTTTGCTCTATATCTTTGACTTATTTGTTGAAAGGGCTATTTATAAGGTATTGGTGGTTTTTGTCCGTTTGACACGGTTGGAATCTCGTTTCCCCAAACATTCCTTGAGTTCTGACATTTCTAACTTTGGGTATACTTAATTAGTTAGGCATGTTCTTGGTTTCATAACTTCTGACAGTCTTGGTCAAATGAATGGCTTACCCATACGTTATAGTGCTTATATTTTAATAGCACTTATCCGACTTTTAATGCATCTTGTCTTATTTCCTATTTTCGTTGGAAATAATTTGTCCGTTTGATTTATGCATTCTTTAAGTCTTTGGATAGCTTTGGGTTTGAATCTTCAGGTTACGTTCTTTGTAGGTCGTGTTGGTTTAGCCTTTTGGACGCTTGCTGAAGAGGACAGTTTTTCTCGTGCATTGGACAGACGCTTGGACTGATCCTGAGTCTCTTCTCTTTATTTCAGACGCTTACTCTTCAATCTTGTCTTTGATAGGCTCACTCAGAATTCCATCATTGACTTAGTGTTGAGTATTCGGCCTGAGTTATCCATTCGTATTTTGAGCGCTGGAGTTGTAACCTGGAATAGTCTCTAAAACGTTTGACGGACGCTTCAAGAGATCTTTATCTTCTGTAGCTTCAGACGCTTGATCTTCAACTTTATCACTTGGTAGACTCACCCAGAATTCTCCTTAATGATTTAGTATCACATTCTTAGTCTAAAATTCTACAAAGATAAAAACTATAAGCCTAAGATAAATAAGCTTTCAGGTATTTATACACAATATTCTATGAAAGCTTTTATACTTACAGTTTTCGGGGTCTAACAGGAAGTCCTATTTGTCATCATCAAAACATCTAACATGAAATTCCTAACAATATATATATATATATATATATATTTATATCGTCGTATCTCCGGGGATCGCATCGTAGAATTTTGGAAAATCGCGTATCTCATTTCCGTATCCCCGTATCCGTATTTGTGCATTATAGATTGTAACAAAACAATTGTTACAGAATAGTTTCAAGAGTGACAACAACTAATTCATTACAAGATGTTAAAAATGTTGTTACAATTGATAGTATTTGTAACGAGTTTACTTTTTGGTAAGGAAAATTTGAGCTCCTGAATAGTTTCAAGAGTGACAACAACTAACTCATTACAAGAAGTTAAAAATGTCGTTACAATTGATAGTATTTGTAACGAGTTTACTTTTTGGTAAGGAAAATTTGAGCTCCTCACTAAATAATAACGTTTTGGTAACGACTTTTGATTATTAGTAACCAAAAATGAGTTCATTGCAAATAAAGTGAACTTTCTTGTGACAACTGCTACAAGTCATTACAATAAAGCTAGTTTTTGTGACAAGTTCCGATTTCCTTACAATTATTTTGTCATAAAAAGTGCATTTTCTTGTAGTGTATATTACGGATATAAAGAATGTGCATTCATGAATGTAGTTAAACTATATTATTGGTACAATATATGTGTATATGAAAATTTACCCCAAGATATATGAGGATAGATGAGATTATCCTATGAAAGTTTTACAATGCAATATGTTATGTACGTAGGGGTGCCAAATAACTTATGTTTCCCTAGAATAATATCTTTTGAATGCACTTAAATGTGGGGGTAAAGGAGAAATACAACTTCAAAGTTAAGACCGGTCAAACATATTGTGGAGCAAAACTTGTTTAATTGCTCAAACCATATAAAATCACCAATAGTGGGAACCCAACCTTTTCTGTAGCACTACCACTAGTTAAAAGGTTTAAAGGGTAATAACAAGCTATTGATAAGTGATTAAGTTAACTCTAGATATATTGAATATTTCTAAGAGTTGTACATAAGGAGGATGAGTTGAAAACTCTTAATGAAGTAAAATTTGACACCTATTAAGGCATGAAAATACTTCATCTAAGTGAACACAAGAGGTGGTGCCGCTTCTAGTAAAAGTTTGGAAAAGTTTTATAAGTGTTCATGATACTAGGATGAAGCGCAAGGCCATGTATGTGCTTAAATTTTCGGTGAACTTGTTGAAAGTTAAAAGGTTCATGTGTGCGATATCTCCGGTTTAACTTATGGAATCTTGGTTTAAGCGACTAGCCACCATTGATTTCGTTAAACTTTGAGTTATTTGCACTATGTGAAAGTTTAATTCGAAAGACACTTTCATTTATGCATGTACCTTTTGAGTAAGTGAAATTCAATGTTACATGTTAAGTGGTGGATTTTTAATATGATAATCAAAGTGGGAGATTGTTGGAATATTTGATTATTATATTAAAAAATAATATTATTAATTAAAAGACATGTCTATTAGTGAGTGGCCATATCTAATAGTCATCTCTTTTAGGAGGAGTGTTATCTTAAAGTTGTAACTCTTTTGAATCAAGAGTTGTGTCCTTCTATGATAGGTGTCTCAAACTCTATATAAATACTCTTAATGCCACCAAACTGTGAGATAACAAACGTAATAAATATATACACAATTCTCCTACGTTTTCTCTTACGCCACTTTCAATGAGTTCTTGAAGGGAGACTTCCGAAATTGTTATTCGTAAGTGTCGATGGTTTTGTCGTATCCTAGAAGTGATTTGCCATAAAAAACCGGTAGCAAACGAGTAGTGGGGGCAAATATCACTTTAAGGAAAGTTATTCGTACACGCTTCGAAATCATGTTTAAATTATATTTTCTTCATTTGTTTGTATTCCCCAATATATAGAAAAATCCCCTACACAATATTGTTGTTCAAAGGAAAAGGAAAAAAGTATGGATCACTGTTTGGCTATCAATCAGGACATATTCGAACCATATTCGAACCGACGATTATTATTCAAATTTATATCGTCAATTGTATCCTAAAATATCGAATAACATCGTTGATGTAATAAAAACTATCGATCATAGCGAGATATCATCGGCTATGTTATTCAATAATATTGGAAATGTTCTATGTAATTTCTTACTATATGCTAATTCGTTGTAACTAATTATATATATATATATATATATATATATATATATATATATATATTCTACGATTTTATAAGTTTACGATTTTGTAAATTTGTTAAGTATTCTATAATATATTTATTTCATAATAGCCGACAATATTTTGATACATTGCAATCAATGTGAAACTAAACCATGATTGCAATAACTTTTATCACCGGTGTGTTATGTTCTTCGACTAGTTCTATAAATAATTTGGTTTTTTTTTTCTTGCTTCAAGCGCATATAATATATTAAAAAAGTGGAAGGAACTTGACAAAATAAAGAAAAGTAGAGACGTTGTCTAGCATTTGGTTAAAATGATAACATAATTTTATTTTTTTATAAAAATGAGAAGATAAAGCTGAAAAAGATGAATAATGGGGGGAATTTCTGTCAATCAACTGAAGGTAAATTTTATTGTTAAAAGTCATGAATATTTTAGTAAATTGCTTGGGAAAAAATAGAATAGGAGTGCAACTATAAATTTTGGAGCGTGAATATCAATTCCCTTAATTAATCATCTTTCTTTTCTAATTTTTCATGGAGAAAACTTTCTAATTTATATATATATATATATATATATATATATATAGCAAATGTTTTACAATTATTTGTCGTGTTTCTTTCATTTTTTATGTATATCAAGAGGCTACAAATTCATAGATACAACTTACAAAAGTAAACCTCTCCTAATCTTGCTTTTACACTGTATGATAACATTTCTTTTCTGCATCTAACACCAAACCAAATACTATAATTTACATTTTCTCCCTCACCATCTATCTTACAATATATAATAAAATATACTACAATATATTTTCAACGGCTGGCCACTTAACTCGCATTTTAGTTTTTAGCCTACAATCTCAGAAGCTTCACGAATTCCGAGCCTTGAGATGATATCCATGTAATGAGACCCATGTGTTTGGATCCATCATTGCACGAATTGTATCATATCTTAGAATCACGAGTCTCGAGACTCTATAAGAATCATTTCTCAATGGAACTGAAAGAGAACTTTTGATTAGGGCTTGAAAGTTGGGTGGTGAGAGTACTAGTATTAATTGCAGTCATTTGGAGCCCAAAATCCATGAAATCCAAGAGGAAAATTCAAATGCCTTGGGACTTCAAGCCTTGCAACTAGAGCATTCTTCTTCCCAATCAATTTGGAATCAAGTATGACAAGATAGCATCTTTGTGTTGACACTGCGTACTGCAAAATTTAATACAAAAAGAAAAAAAGTTGTGATCAGATGACACGAAGTTTAGGAATGGAGTTACAGTTCTTAATCTAAAGGTGCGTCACATGTATTCTAGCTCATATGAGAGGATCAAAACTCACAACTTAGAGAGGAGCAGGATTATCGGACAATCACAATAATCACACATGGTTAGGTCATTCTCGAAAACGATTAATTAAGATCATGTCTCTCAGAAGCTCCAATTGAAATCTGAGTAGTTCCCAAAAAATCATAATAAATCACATGGTGTGATTGTAATTTACAATATAGGTGCGGGTAGTGATGGAGCCAGGGCTAGAAGTGGAAGCCGTCCCCCGAACTTTTGAAAAATAGTTTTTTCGCTCTATAATTTTCTAGTTTTTAGTTTTTAAATCCACCCCCCGCCCCACAAGAAAAAAAAAACTTAAGAATTTCAGGTTTTCACTCTCTTTTTGGATTCGCCCCCTGAAACCAAAATTCTGACTCTTTGTTACGGGACTCTCTAAGAATCACTAGTTAAGCTCGCAAAGAGAACTAAAAAGGGTTTATTTTGTTGTATACTTACTTCTACTACAAGAAGATAGCCATCATCTTCTTCTCCATGGGTGCAGCCTTTAGGGATAAAAATGGGTTCACCAATGAACCTTCGTCTACCAGTAGACCATGTCTGTATCGATTTGTCAATGGTGTTTAGCTTTACCACTGTATCAAATGGGAAATGTGGCAGTGCTCGGCGTGAACCGGATGAAGTGGCTGCGTAAATGTAAGTGTTCTTGGCGCCTGAAAACTCTTGATTAATTACAGGAAAATCTGAAGCTTTGTTCCACTGATCACTCAGATCATTTACTCCACATGTTTTGCAGTTCCCATTTGTATCCAACCTTATACTCACCTGCATATACATATATCATATTAGAGAGAGATTAGAGAGAGAGCGGGGGTGATACTTGGCCACCCGAAAGATCTACGCCCGGATATATATATATGGATATGGCCTCATGTGAACAATACATGAGTAAGGGTGTAGATCATCTCGGAAGCCCAGGGGCCGGGAGTGGCTAAGAATCACCCGAGAGAGGAGGAAGTAATTCACTAATTTTTTTTTTTAACTACTCAAATTGTAAAATAAATTACTTCAACTAATTAATCAATTAATGTTTTATTTGTTCAAATCTCTTGCTTTTTAATAATACTTTATTTTAACTATTCATGTTCAAGAATCAAAATTAAGATAATTATTTCTAACTCCAAAATAGTCTAATAGTTAACTAATTATCCCATTTCTTGTTTTTGCATGAAATCAATGTTATATATATATATATATATATATATAGAGAGAGAGAGAGAGAGAGAGAGAGAGAGAGAGAGACCTGGACTAAGTGTGGAAGTAATTTTTTTTGGCCTTCTTCTAAATTCATCATGGAAGGATCTAATTTATCACTCTGCCAATCATATCCTGGAAAATAGAAAAACAAGCAAAATTGTTAGCCAAAATTTAATCAAGTTAGAATCCTACATCATAACTTTGTTATT
Source organism: Buddleja alternifolia (assembly GCA_019426215.1). NCBI lineage: Eukaryota > Viridiplantae > Streptophyta > Magnoliopsida > Lamiales > Scrophulariaceae > Buddleja > Buddleja alternifolia. The sequence goes on along the minus strand of CM033390.1, from coordinate 55,954,107 downwards.
ACCATTACATTGAGAAAAGAAACCTACTATCAATATAACTTAATTAACAAATTCTTTTAGGAAATAAAATAAAACCATTTAATTTCTTTTATTCCCTTTATGTTAACGCTTTGATTTGTTTATTGTATTTAATTAGTCACTGACATCTTGAAAATAATAAAAGACATAGTTGATCGTTTCTAAACAAGTAGGGTTATTTTCTGGAGCTGTCGGGCTCCAGCTCCAATCTTATGTAACAAATGGCATAATATTTTGGTTATACTCATAAATACTGTATGTAACATAATTTGTACATCACAACTATTCGTGTAACAAAAGATGTTAAGTGCACGTTTATATTACAAGTGATTTAGAGTGTTGGGACTCAAAGTCCCGGAACAATTAGGGTGAGTATTTACTTACCAAACATTTTTTGGAAATTGAACCATTGATAGGAGCATGCACTGGCTTGGATTTGAATATCAAGATTGCCATTAACATCTGTATCTTCAAAAGCATTTCCCACATGAAGCAGCCACATTTGTGAAGGAGCTTCAATTGGGATTCTCCAATCCCTAATTATCCTGTTTGGTTGGGTGTTGGGAAATCTTGGAAGCAAATAGATTGGAGAAGTGGACTTGCTTGGATTTAGTGATAATGCTGATATCATTGGAGATAAACCACATACTGCTGTCATTGAACCTAGATAATCCACAATACCCTCTATTAGTATTTCAACCCTAGTTTGTTAAATGCGGGATCGAAAAAAAATTCTATATTTAATTGGCACAAATATTATACAAATTAAATTTTGTAAATTTACAATGCAATTATGGGCATACAAATACAAAAGTGTGTAGTGTGCAAATACTGTAAAATACGAATTTAAATGAGTTATTCGGAAATTAAAAACGGAAACTAGTATTTTGCAGTACTCTTGTATATATTATGCTAGTATGCAATTTTAACGTACGAAAAAAATATTACTTTATTTGAGTCACTATATTATTTAATTTATATTACAATAAAATAAGAAAGTTCGATCTAACCTAATTACCAAATAAGTATCTACTGAGTTGCTACATTATTTAATTTATAGTCATAACAAAATAAAAAGATGACTATTTGAAACTTTTGAAGTTTGGTTTATAATCGTATAATTTATCAAAAAATTATTTAATTTTTACAATTGTAAATCACATCACAAAACAACTTAAAATTAACAATTATAACATTAACTATTTTTTTTCCCTCTATGATATCAATGGATGTATGATTCATTTTAGGAAAATGCTATTTAGTACCACCATATTTTTCTTGCTAAAACTAGAAATTTTGTAAAAACGGTGGTATGTAAAGGAATGTATATAGCATTGATCCTCATCATGTTATATGTATTAGAAGATTTATTAAATATTATCATCTTAATTGCGATTAGCGTAACGTTTAAGGCCCTTAACAGTGTGATATATGAATTATATATATAAAAGTAAGAATTCAAATGGAGAAATATATTACCTGCAACATCTAGCTTGATCCTGTTTCCAAACAATATGTAATGAGAATCTGTAAAGGCCCAATCATGGAGCATCAAGTGATCCGGTATACTGAATTCTTGGCTTTGCAATAGCTTAAAATTGGAATCAAATTCTGAAAAAAATTAAATAACCAAAAGGAAATTAATTATTTAATTGATAAACTAAATATTCAACAATATTAAACTAATTAAGATTAGATCGGCATTTTTATTCTTATTTGGAATGAAACAGATATATTCCTGATTTTGCTCGTTCATTTCTAATTTAAAAATATTAAGTAAGAACCTATTTTAAAAATAATTAATTGAAAGAGACTACTATATTTTGGATATTTGCAATAGTACAGCAACATCTTTGTCCTATGTGTTTTTGTTGTCCTAGGAAGTATATTAGTCAGAAACTATGCAATTCCTTGTTCGCATATATTTGGACAAAACCAAATGATGCCCCTTTAGAAAAATAAATTAATTGTACATATCGTATAATTGATGTAAATTATACTTTAATTCGGCCAAATTAAATTCGGATCAAAGAGTTTTTTATACATGAAAATTTTAATCCAAACTTGATTTTGACCGAACCAATATAAATCCGTCTATTATCTTATGAATATTCGTATTTTGTCAAGTCATGTTCAGACTATATTTTCCCGTCACTTTAGCAGTGACACCGTATTGACTCGTGACATGATCATATATATGAGTTAAAAACAAGATAGTATAAGCAAGTTTGATTCATAAAATAAATGAACTATATTTATCACACAATTATATTCTTTATCATCACGCTTAAGTTCAATCAAACTATGCTCGTAAATCTTAGTACGAACTTATTAACCGTAGAAATAATATACTTACCATAGAAAGTAAAATTACTACGAGGGAGTAACATATCTTCGGCGTTGCATGACACGATCAATAATCTATTTCTTTGTGAATCGATCTTGTAATGGGACAACAATCTCTTAGGAGGCATCTTGAACACTCCTGCAAGAATTTGATTCCCGTCCCATCAAATTAAATCTTAAACATTAATAAATGAAAAAGTAGTTTAAATTATATCATTGCACTATGTTTTTTCTACTAACTCTTATGATCATGTCACATGAGCAAATGCATGTGGTGTCACTGCAGATATGATGAGAAATTCTAATTCAGAGTTTTTTTAGTTGCACTCAAGTGTAATTTATATAAATTGTTGACAATTATATAATAACTCTAATTTTCTTATTTTGTAAATTAATTACATTGGATTCAACCAAATCGGTCTGAATTATGATATTGTTCCAACTGTTTTCTCAAGAAAAACTTGATTAGGATCCGATTTTGAATATACTAAGGATTGATCATATTTATACCATATCATTCAATTGGTGATGTGGCTTAATCCAACTATTTAATATTTTCTATTCCATAATGGTATATCTATTGTATTTCACTTTATCTATTCACAGAATATATATATATATACACACACGCACACATATCAGTTTTATAATTTTTTAAAAATTTCTTAATGCACTTCTCATGTAAAAGTAAAGTAAAATATGATTTTATCATTTTGAAATAAAGAATCTAATATGATATGAAGATCAAACCATTTAATTTCAACATTGGATCACAAAAATCCCATTTTGTGTGAAATCACTTATTTTAGATACAAAATCTTCAAATTTATTTCCATAAGAGTAACCATTGAACAAATTCAAATGCATGCACAATCAAGACATATATATATATATATATATAGTTATATATAGTTATATATATATATAAAATACACATACCATGTAGTATTGGTTTCAAGATTTGAGCTGCCACGTCCAAGAAATCAGCCCTGAACCTTTCACCATCATCATCAACAACATTTTCCGGCGACATATTCAGATCATCAACGATCTTAAATCTCCCAACAGTATTCAACGTCTGAGATTCAATCTCATACGGATCTCCACCTTCCCACAAGCAAAACAATCTCCCACCCCACTGTAAAACACTAGTATTCGCCACGTTCTTCATCACCTTCGTGTTCCCCACCATCTTCCCCCCTTTTAACACCGAAAACGGGCCACGGTGCGTGAACCGCCACTCTCCGGTGGCGGGGTCTCTCTCCTCGGCCTGCGCCTCCGTCTCTATATACCTTTAAAAAATAATATGACCCACATATTAATTTACATGTTATTATTTTATCAATATTAAAGTCTTAATATAATAATTAATTATGTAATTATATCAAGGGAGAAATTCTATAAATCCTCAACAGAATTTGCAAACCATTGGCCACAGGAAGAGACGACTCTACGTAAAAGAAGAGTCATGACTATGTTGAAAAGATGTCATGGGAGACATTTTTAGTGTTTTATTTACAGAGGAATTTAGTTTTCTCTCCACGACGCACTACCAAAACACTTACCCATACAGCATATTCTATTCCGCCCGAACTTGGTAACACGGAAGTCTATTTCACAATTAGAATGTATTACACTTGTCATATGATTGATTATTTATTTTATAATTAAATATACTAGTGACCAGCCGAAGTAGGAGTTAGAATTTCCCGATGGACACAATGCAATCGGAATGAACACTATAGATCAAAGTCAATCTTTTATTAAATACGATTACGTGAACATCATGAAGTTCACGATCACGGTTCTCGTGTAAATTTATACAATTAACCGACATACCTCGCCATGAACTCCACGTTCCCACGCGCCCCGTCAATGTTGAACGCACGTAAATAGCCATGGCCATCCAAGGGGTGCACGGTGGAGCCATGATCGTCGGAGAAGAGGCCCGGCCCGGTGAGATAATACGTGCCGGAGGGGATGTCGTGGGGCAACGCGCCGTCGACGAGACGGAGGGAGATCGGGTTGGTGGTTTCGGCGCGTTGGGAGACGAAGAGGAATTGGTAGTCCCAGAAAGCTGTGACGACGTCGTCTGCTGCATTGGTGTCTTGTACTGGTGTTGAAATTTCAGGGATGGCGGGAGCGGTGATTGATATGGCGCGGGGGGTGGTTTTGTGCTGGGAGGTGTTGTACGTTGGCGGCGGCAGCTTGGGCGGCGATGCGGTGGCGGGGAGTTTTATGGGGAGGATGTTATGGCAAGCTTTGGCCTGCATTTTGAAAGTTGTATTATGGAAGTGTGATGTTTTGAGAGGGAGGTATGGGCGTGTTTATATAAAGGTTTTACATGATTTTTTATTAATTATTTTCTTTTAATGCAAGTCTTTTTTTTTATATCTTATATCTTAATATCATGAACTTGAGTGCATAGAATGTTCATTTAAATATACCAATTACTAATTGGTCAAGTGACATCAGTCAGATAAGCGTGAAATCATGTGTTTGAATTTCCACCCCTCCAATACCTCCGTCGTAATTAAATAAAATGTTCATTTAAATATAGAGGTGTAGTGGATTATATAGATCTGATTTGATGATGTGATACACATTACTGATTATATTCTTATCATCCCACGTTAGATAATGATTGAGTACATAAAAGGCATGCAAACCACAATCTTCTTTCTCGAAGAATTTTTCAGTACAAAATTCCGTGTCTCCAACCAAATCAAACAATCTCTCGCATAAAGACATCCTGGGAGTGAGTTTCTAAGAAAATTTTGGCCTCGTAGATAGAAAACGATACATAACGAATCATCCAAATAATTTAGTTAATTAAGATTCTATTTGAAAAATTGTGTGTGTAATTATATAAATATAAGCTATAAATAGTAATATATTAAGTTAGGTGGTGCTAAGTTTCATGCATGAACTTTTTGATTAATTTAAGAATTGGTAACCCTGATGGCAGCAATTTTGTTGGGCACTTTGAAAATTGGGCATATAATTATTTTTAATATATAAAATTAGACAAATAGGTGCAGTGGGCCAGTTATGCTTCATAATTTAGTCCTTAATGGAGGACAAGCCTCTCATTTTCAATGATGTTGTTGAGGAAGTAAAATTCATCATTTTAATTTTATGTGAAGTTTTTTGTTTGGTAATTATTTATGTGAGGTTGAATATTTATTTTACGCAACTAAATATATTTTGATGTACAAAAATTTTCAGTAACTTTAAATATCCCATCACTTGCCGACTTTGCACTTTTAATCCTATAGTTTAAAAATATTGTACGTTTGGTTCACGTCGTCATTTTTGGGATGAAAATCATGTTAGTGTCACGCAACCGTTAATTATGCTGATTCATAGGAAAACTGATGTAATAAACACCCTTTGAATCTCTTGCGTGCCTTTCAAATGAGTTTTTTTTCCCTTAAGAACAACATAATTAACGACCACATAATCACACGACTCATCTGGTCAATTGCTTTCAAAATCTAATGACATGAACAAAAAGTGTAATAACTTTAAAATTATGAATCTAAATGCGCATAATCTGTAAAATTGAGATCAAAGGTGCTCAATCTATATATACAATTGTGCCATATGTAGGTCTAATACTCAACAAGTTGCTAAAAATTAAAAACCCAATGACTAGATTGATTTAATACAAATTAAGATGCCTCAATTCATTGATACTCAATTCATTGATACTGTCCTTAAACTGTATTTTTGCCTCAATTCGTTGATACTGTCCTTAAATTGTAGTTTTGCCTCAATTCGTTGATACTGTCCTTAAACTGTATTTATGCCCCCACTTTATTTGAGTTTCTTGCTTTGGTATGATTATGGCGGAAAATACGAATGCCTTAAAATAAAATTAAAAGTACTATTTCTTTCACCTTATAATGATTGACAGCTTGGGTCAGACTTGACATCAAGTTGAATTTCATTAGTCCAATAAATATATATATAGAGGAATAATTACACTGGGGCATGAGGTATTCGCTTAATTACAAAAAGATTTCCTAATTTAATAAATTACATCTAACAACAAAGATTTTCATGTATTGATATAAAAATTAATGGAAAGTGACAAAAGACCTAAATGCCCTTATTGAATATTTTTTAAAAAAAGAAAAAAAATTAAAAAAATGAAAAAAGCTGAATTACCAAATTGCCCCTTTACATCTCTATATTTACTTCTAATACCAATTTTAAAATAAATTTAAAAGAAAAGTATATATATATATATACATATATGTATATATGTATGTATCTTTATCTTAGAAATTGCTTGTGTGTGAATGTGTGTGCGTGTGCGTGTAACAGTGTGTGTTTGTATGTGCGTATAACAGTGTGTGTTTGTGTGTGCGTGTAACAATGTGTGTGTGTGTATTGTTGTGTGTGTGCGTGGGGAAAGGGGGGTGGGATGGGTGAAAGGTGGGTGTGGGGAAGACGATGAACAGTCCCTCCTCCTCCTTTTCTTTTTTATTTTTTTATTTAATTTATAAAATAATATATTAATAAGTAATTTATATTAGAAATTATTAAAATATAAATTGTAAGTTTATTTGTAAATTTCATAATTAATTTAAAATATAGTTTTTTAAATTATATAAACTATTATATTAATTTAATTAAAAGATTAAAATGATATTACACATATTTTTATTTTATTTTATGATTTTAATAATTTATATCCTTTTTTATTTTGTTGAAAATAATTTTTAATTATAATAATTATTTGTATACTTTACATACACAACATTACATATAACACTTATACTTTTACAAAACTTTACAAATAACACCAAAAAGGCATAATTGTCCTAGAAAAGTTGGGTCTCCAGGTCCAGAAAAAGTCAAAGGCATTTTAGAAAGTTCACTGAAAAATTTAACTGCGCCGTACTGAAACCCTAACGGATGGTGCTCAATGTTAGGCGGAATAAACGGAATGGATATTAGATGTAATTTATTGAACTATGAGATATTTTTTGTAATTTAGCAATACCCCAGGAGTACCCAGTGTAATTATCCCTATATATATATTATATATATATAAAGGTATCATCACCTACCAGAATGGTTCCCTAATAAAATGAAGAATAATAAGGAAATATTATAAATGGTTTACTCAAATAATTTAGTCTGAAATAAAATATACAAATGAATTATACTTGGGGCAATGGCGTTCCCGCCACTTACATATTTTGAGTGCTCCACGTATGGGCCCAATCAAGTGAACGGGTGATCTCCATGCCATGTGATTTTGCTCTAATCGCCAAGAATGGCTCCGTATGAGTGAAAGCTCATTAAATAATTAGTTTACGTTATAATGAGAATGACTAATATAAAAATAATTACAAATACACTTCGTAAATAATTACATATTGTATGTCAAATCGGATATGAATTAAAACGTAGTTAAATACAATAATGGAGCAATCAAAATGAGTGCAACAATCATCATAAAAAAATGACAAAATATGAATGATCATTTTGATACCAATTATCATTGTTGGCATTGATACCATCAAGAAAGTGACAAACAAAGGAGGGGTTCACATCATTAATTCTCCCACCTTGGCCGTCTAATGAGGAGTCTGATGATTTCATCCCCAACTATGTGATATGTATAAATATATATTCTATTTCAAAAAAATTTATGTTAGATTAAGTTCAATGGTATGTCTATCTCTATCACACAATAAAATATATTGTGTGTGGTAATTATAGTACACTTTTGTGAAGCTGTGAAAGAGATAGATACAAAATACACACCCGAACTCTTAAACTTGATCTGGCATGAAATTACTCAATCAATAATGGAAATTGATCAATTTCAAAAAATAGTCTTTGAAAGTGGACAAATGTTCATAGGAGTTTCCAATTTTGGGGTTTTGGCCTCCCAATTTAAAAACAATATTGCTTTGGTCCCTATTGAGAGGATCTTTGAAAGTGGGTGGTGGGGCATTGTTATGTGGGTTGGATTTTAGGGTTTTTGAGGAACCAACCCAATCAATGGAGACAAAGAGACATTGTCTAGTGATAAAGTGGGATTTACCATTTCACTTCTTGGATGGTATAATTTTAGGTGACAATTAGCGGTACACACGGTTGAGATTAATTGATTTTCAATACTTTTTTAATAATTTAAATCGGTTCATTTTTGGATTTTTATATTGAGGATTTGTTTTTCTTTCAAATAATAGTTATAAGGAATCAATAGGAGTTCGAATTCCAAATCTCCATTACTCTACCAAATATCCAACAACAAGTGAAATTAGGGTTAGGGACATGGATCGAGCTAGTTCAATATCTCTTTTTATTTCATGTTTAAGCTATTGAAATAAGACCCGATGTTCAAATTCTACCAACAAAAGCAAAGCGTGTAAACAAGAAACCGTACAATTTTACTACCAACTAAAAAACCAAAGTCATAGTACGTCACATTAATTAAAAATTAGTTTTCTAAAAACATTATTTAGACATAGAATATAGAAAATTTGTCTAAATATTGCTGCATTCTTCAAGTTGGAAGCCGAGGTAGAAAGAATGACCCATTTCTCTCTAACTATGAAATGAAAGAGAATATAACAATTAATTCTTCCTTGATTAAAAACTTATCATTTCTTTGTTCAAAAATACATATTTGTTCCAAAAAAAAAATATTTTTTTTACCATTTTCCACCTTCCACGCTGGAGCTAATTAAAATTTTCAATTTGAGATGATCGTATATAGCTAGCAAGTATTTAAAAATGATATTTGCTCAAACCGGGGATTTCATATTAACAATAAATACTAAAGTGCGTAACTAATTTTTCAATGAAATAATTAAATATTTTGTTGGATTTCCTGCATTGTTAATCTGAAATATACTGGAAATATATGCGATGAACAAATGAAAACGAATCAAGGCGAGAGTTGGACTCTCTATCCTTAAAGCTATATTGCCCCGCCTACGGTGGTACGGGTTCGTGCAACTAACTTCCCAAGATACAACGATTACGTATTGTAATTGAACCACTTCAAGAACAACACTCCACAAACTTATTTTGCTCAAGAACTCTCACAGATGTGATGTATGTAGAATGCTTAAAATGCAGAAATGATTTCTGATTTTTGTGTGTTCGTCTTCTTCTCTTTTCATTCATATGAGAGACTCTTTATATAGGAGAAATTTGGAGAAATGAAACGTTTTCACTAACCACTTTTAAAAGTGAAACATTTCACTTATACTTTTAAAGTGAAAAATATTTCACTTACCACTTTTAAAGTGAAATGTTTTTCCCTTACCACTTTTAAAGTGAAATGTTTTTCACTTATAAATTCAAACGTTTCAAATTTAGCATCAAGAATCTTTCAATTTCTAACTGCTTTACAAATGAAACGTTTCAAATGTAATTCAACCTTCTGTTGGGCTGCCTGATTTCTTTGGAAAAGAAATGAGCCTAAATTAATTCTTATTGGCCCAAAAGAAGAAAATAATTAACTGGGCCCAAGTTAATTTAATTCTAAATTTTGCCCAAAAAGGATATATTTAGCCCAACGACCACCAAGCCCAGTCACGGCCCGCGGCCCACGTACCAGCCCGATCCCAGACCCAGACCCGACCCGAACCCAGACCCGAGCTCGAGTCCGTGGTACGAGGTTCGGTCCGATCCACTTTATGGTTTATATCCAAAGTGGGATATTCACATTCAAACACCCAACAATAGCAATTAATTTCTCATTCGTTTCAATTCGGAATCGAGAAATTTGAAATGCTAACCTCATCTACTCCCGGAGTAGAATAATATTATCCAATAATATTTAGTGTCCTCGATACTTGTGGTGTTCGAATTTCGTACCCAAAAGAGGTGTTCACACACTTTTCATATATACACAATATTAACCCAATATCCAACAATCCCTCACACGAATGAAATTAATGCAATTGATCCAATGCATGATACTGAGAGTTCAAACGAATATTTATCACATCAGAAGAGGTAGCTTTTGGCTTTGAACCTTTCTTAGTGAGATATCATCGGATTTACTAGGCTACCCAATGAACATGATGTCTTGAATTGATCAGTCGTTCGTATAAAACCAGACAATGATATTCACATGATAAATTTTCTAAGCAAAATTTTAGTTCTCACTGTTGGGCCCGTTTTGGCCGTGGCGCCTCCTCTTGGTTTCATAAGTGTTTACATTTTACTCAATGTTGAGGCGGCCCACACCTCACACTTACATAGGTGATCTCCTATTTAAGAGTATCCTACCATACTCCACTTCATTTTCATGACAGTATAGGAATCATTAAAAGTTCCGACTTAACCTTTGCTACACTTGTAGGATGCACTTCTTTATCCTAGGCAATGGGTTTAGAGTTTATTAAAACTCTTAAGTGCCCTCTTGAATTTTCACAACTTAGTTGTCCCATTGAACCATGATCTTGGGATCTCCAGTCAACATGGTTGGGTTACCGTTGTGTCAATTCTTAATTTGTAGACTTTAATCTCATTCCTCTTGATAGGCAGTCTATTAGATCTCTAGGGAAGTCCTTTCGTCAAAGGATCTACTTTATCCTCCATGATCAGTGGAGATAATGCCATCTTAGATCAACTGCTTAATGGTATTGTGCCTACGACAAGCCTGTCTAGACTTACCATTATTTATGCTACTATATGCCTTTGTTATTGCAGACGGACAGTCGCAATTGTATGCACGTGCTATTACCGATTTATTGTCTCAATATATCAAATTGGGCATATGTGCATATTTCAATATGGGTGCACCATGGTTCTCCACCAAGTCTTTAATCACTTTCTTACAAGAGCACTGTTATGGAAACTATTTCCAAGTAAAGTCTCAGTAAGACAAGTCTTTGGACCGTACCCATATCATTTATGTCGAATTCTTTTTCAACATCCTTTCAGTAGTCATGATTACTTACATAATCAACATATCAAACTTTCACACCAGAAAAGGTAGATTTTGGCTTTGAACCTTAGTGAAATTTCATACTATGAGCTATGTGTTATGTTAAAACCACATGTATCACGCTCGTTGATTATGAAGTCGTTTGAAAATATAATATTTTGTCAAACCTTTCATGCCACTACTTTGGAGCTATGTTCGAGTCCGTATACCGACCCAACATACCCCTCGGTTAGTTCCGTGAACTTCCTCATCTAATCCTTTGTTTAAGGAACGCAGTCTTAATATCCATTTCAAATATCTCATGGTTATGCAAATTAGCAATAACAAGGAATATTATTTGGATTTAATTCCCGTTCCCGAAAATATGAAAAGACGATCAAGGTCTACCATTTGAAGGTTCCCTTCGGCTACCAAGTACGCCTTGTAACCTTGTTAAGGTTTTGGGTGGTTTTACCTTAACCCACAGCCCCCACATTTGTATGTAACTGTAGGAAATTTTGCCATCTTTCAGGCAGATTCTTACTTTTTACTACTATGTGGGACCGTCGTTCAGAATGTAGTTATCTAGGACCACGTCCCCCACAATTCTGAATTGATCCAACGCATCATTATCTTCTTTAGAGTATGATTTTGGCGTTCGGAAACCACACTTGCATCAAATTCTTTGAACGATGAACCATAGGATGTTTCATCGACTTTCTCGATTTTACTCCAATGGTCAAGTCCTTCGTATTTTTGACCAAGTTGTGTACCTCGTCCACCACGTCGTCTAGACGTTTCTCTCTTCAGAGAATATGTGCCACAAACAGTAAGACCGATCTCACTCAACAACTGTGACGACGTCCAAGTTTATGCACAACACCACTTTACCTATTCCAAACCACAAGTGACTTGATCAAATTTTCCATAAACATCATCAGCTCACCAGCCGGAGTGTAAGATGTGCACTTGGTTTGGAACTCGGTTTGGAACTTGGTTAAAACCTGGTTTTTACTCTTATACGTCCAAGATTCCAACCTTGGTTCTCTTATAAATATTGTGTAGTCACTCAGCTTTTCCATCAACTTTATCTAAAACTATGAATTCTGACATGATCTATACAAGTTCATTTAGATGATTTCATTGACACTGCTCCTCCAACGATGGTAAACCAGAACCACTCGTGGACTTAGAGTTATTTGTGTCAGATATCCAGTATCCTCGAGAAAAGACAACGATTCTATATTCTATGATTTTGTCGTCATGAATATCAGAATTTCTTGACTTTGAGCACGAGATACGCTATGAAGTGCATATCCAATATGCATTCAACGGTCCTTGACCATATCTTACTTTGTTTGGATTTTCGATATTCCAAAACCTCCACATTTTCAAAGTCACATATCCCGGGAAAACTTTTCTGATGTGCAAGATCAGATTAAACTGCAACCACAGAGCATACTCAGAATACCCAAGCTCTAATACCACTTGTTGTGGAACTCAGAGTCATATTCCACCAAATATAGAAATAGAGAGTTAATATTGTACTAGAAATCACACTAGATTTAATTCCCAGGAAAGATTGGAGGCGTCACAACGGTTGCACTTAAAACCCAATCTCCTAGACAGAATTAACTAGACGAATTTAATAGCACAATATAATACTACAACTATAACTAACAATGGCAACTTTTGAAAACATAGTTCGCTGAGAGGATCGTTTCCCTCCCCCACAATTCTGCGATACACCAAAATTGATTAAATCCCCTTATCTCCTTGAGAATATTTTTGGGATACATAATACCAACAACTTCTGGCGATGCGATTTGTGACATCTAACGTTGCCATCCTCGATGAGCAACAACGCTCCAAGTGCCATCATTTTGGTCATATTAAAATAAATCTAATTTATTTATTCATCAAACCCAAAATGATTACAACAAAATTAAAGCCAATTTAATTTTGATAAGATGATTAAATCCAATTTAATCAATTACCAAATTAAATCCCATTTAATTTAATCAATTGGGTCCAACCCAATTTAATTCAATTGAAATTCAGTGGCCCATGCCCACTCTCATTTTAAACTTAAATATGTTGGAGTTCAACCCGATTTAATTTTAAAATAAGTGTTGGGTCCAACCCAAACTAATTTCAATTAGGATCCCTTGGCCCAATACTATGCCACATATTTGATCAACAGCCCAATGGGCCGAACCCATCGAATAATTTCAATGCTTTGGGACAAAGCCCACATCTCATTGTACTATGTTGGCCAATTCTAGCATTTATTACCAAGTGGCCGCACACCAAAAGAAACAAAAAGCAAAAGGCAAAAAAGCAAAAACCCCACTTTTTCCTGCGTTGCGACTTTTATTCTTACCATCATCCACTAATATTTTATTTTAGTGGAAAGTAAAAGCAAAGTTAATTAATATGATTAAAGTCTTAAAGGAACGGCCATTATGAGATGCCTTTTACTTTTGTCTTTGCTAAAGTTGCCTCAACAATTTATTCTTCCTCAAATCCCGGACTTGGCCAAAATTACCAGATAAAGACAGCATCTTTCATGGCTTCATTTGGCCATCTCAGGCAACGTCTTTGGCGCCGCTCGTAGCGCCGGCGTCAATTGTGGCATCGCTCCAAGCGACCCATTTCAATTTCCGACTGCCATCATCAACAATGATTCGAGGACCACAAGAAATTCGCTCCGAGCAATTTCTTTTCCGTGAGATTCGAAAATCGCACCTGCCATTTTCATGGCTTCTCCGGGAAGCAACAACTTCTTCTTCCCTATTGATGCAGTCAACAGCTAACGTCTCGCCGACGAGTTTTCGGTCACGGCTGCGACGCCCAGCGCCACCGCCATCTTCCGATACCCGTCCGACCAACGCCATCGGAACACCGAGAAAAACCCAACTTCGCAACCAATTTCAATCGACAAGCAACGCGACTTCCATAGCTCAAATCGGCCTTTTCTCGTTAGAACTTTTCGGAACTTCAATGACGTTTGCCATTGCTTGAACTGGAGCCCTCTTAATAGAAGCCCGGTTGTCTCCCTCAATTCTGAGTCTGACAACCAACTCTTCTAAGGTCATCTCCTTTCGTTTATGCCTTAGGTAGTTCTTGAATTCATTCCATGAGGGCGGTAATTTTTCAATCACAGACCCCACTTGAAAATTCTCACTTAAAGCCATTCCCTAGGCATGAACTTCATGTATGATAATCTGAAGCTCTTGGACTTGGCTTGTCACGGACTTAGAGTCCACCATTTTGAAGTCTAAGAACTTCGGGACCATGAACTTCTTCAGTCCAGCGTCCTCGGTTCTGTACTTCTTATCTAATGCCTCCCAGAGGTCTTTCGAGGTTTTCATGGACAGATAAACGTTGTAAAGCGAATCGTCCAAACCACTGAGCACGTAATTCATGCAAAGGAAATCACAGTGTATCCAGGCATCATACGCCGTTCTCAGCTAAACATCGTCAGATGCTTCAGGGACAGACGGGGCGTCTTCCAGTAAGAACCTCGCCAAGTTCAAAGTAGTTAAGTAAAAAAAAAACATCTTTTGTTGCCAACGTTTGAAGTCAGCCCCGCTGAACTTCGTTGATCTTTCTGCTTGTGCCGGGATAACCGGATTAAACGGTGGTACAATAGGAGTTGTCCTTTCAGCTTGTGTCTGAATTACCGGATTAACATTAGTTACAACCGGTGGATTCGGACCAGAGCCTGAACCGGACCCAACCCCTGAACTCGAGGCGAAACCTGAATCAAGACTGAGATTGAGACTTGCTCCAGGTCCAAGGCCAAAGTCGAGAGTAGCAGCAACATTCTCATTAGCACCGAATTCAGCCATTTTTCAGAATTTTCGAAAATACAGAAATCAACAACAAAAATATAGCTTTAAGCTTGTTGGATTTCCTGCACTGTTAATCTGAAATATACTGGAAATATATGCGATGAACAAATGAAAACGAATCGAGGCGAGAGTTGGACTCTCTATCCTTAAAGCTATATTGCCCCGCCTACGGTGGTACGGGTTCGTGCAACTAACTTCCCAAGATACAACGATTACGTGTTGTAATTGAACCACTTCAAGAACAACACTCCACGAACTTATTTTGCTCAAGAACTCTCACAGATGTGATGTATGTAGAATGCTTAAAATGCAGAAATGATTTCTGATTTTTGTGTGTTCGTCTTCTTCTCTTTTCATTCATATGAGAGACTCTTTATATAGGAGAAATTTGGAGAAATGAAACGTTTTCACTAACCATTTTTAAAAGTGAAACATTTCACTTATACTTTTAAAGTGAAAAATATTTCACTTACCACTTTTAAAGTGAAATATTTTTCCCTTACCACTTTTAAAGTGAAATGTTTTTCACTTATAAATTCAAACGTTTCAAATTTAGCATCAAGAATCTTTCAATTTCTGACTGCTTTACAAATGAAACGTTTCAGATATAACTCAACCTTCTGCTGGGCTGCCTGATTTCTTTGGAAAAGAAATGAGCCTAAATTAATTCTTATTGGCCCAAAAGAAGAAAATAATTAACTGGGTTCAAGTTAATCTAATTCTAAATTTTGCCCAAAAAGAATATATTTAGCCCAACGACCACCAAGCCCAGTCACGGCCCACGACCCGTGTACCAGCCCGATCCCGGACCCAGACCCGAGCTCGAGTCCGTGGTCCGAGGTTCGGTCTGGTCCACTTTATGGTTTATATCCAAAGTGGGATATCCACATTCAAACACCCAACAATAGCAATTAATTTCTCATTCGTTTCAATTCCGAATCGAGAAATTCGAAATGCTAACCTCATCTACTCTCGGAGTAGAATAATATTATCCAATAATATTTAGTATCCTCGATACTTGTGGTGTTCGAATTTCGTACCCAAAAGAGATGTTCACACACTTTTCATACATACACAATATTCACTCAATATCCAATATATATATCATTACATAATGTTTAATATGAATCCAAAATGGTTCAAAGTCAAAGTGTCGAGATACGTTGAAGTGAAATCTCATATTTGAGCATCAAATCACCAACTAATGGACATATGTTAATGGCATTATTACATGTTGGAAGGGAATTAGGGCATCAAATTAGAGGATTCCTACAATATTGTTGTCCAAAATCGAAAATGTCACTGCCACTTGTAAGAAATACAGTGAATGAGACAAGACAATGGCTCTCATTATTACGCAAATATATATATAGTGTTTTCTTAGACTAATCTGTGGGCTGATGATCTTGCCAAATAATAAAATGAATATAATAGTCTTTCCAACTTCAGAGTGGATGTAGTGGCGATAGTCGCGGGGTCATATTTGGAAGGTCTTGAAATCTCAAGTTTCGTATGATCTTTATAGTATATGTAAATTAGGGGTGATTATGGGTTTTCAAAAATCGTTCGAACCGACCGCACCGCACTAAACCATACTATTTTTGTCAAATTTTTAAGCAAATCATGATTTAAAATTTAAATGAAACTTGCACCGCCCTATGCGGTTTGGTTTCAAAATTAGTGTTAAAAAACTGAACCACACCGCCACCGCCTATATACATATATATATATATATATATATATACTTTTTTCTAATTTGAACCTTTAAAAGGTTTTACTCGTAATACTATTCATATTTGTAGTTTTATTTAATATTTGTTATTGAATTGATATGGTTATATCTTTTACATGCTTAATAATTTGTTCAATCAACATTTGTGCTTGAAACTTTTAAAGTGATAAAATCTTATAATATTTTAGTGTTTTATTTTTTTATATAATAGACACTTGAAGAATTTTGATGAAAAAAAAGTATTATAGATTATCTTTATGACATTTGTTCTATTTAACTATCACAATTAGTTATAATAGCAATGTCTCTTTAGATTACTTTTTGTTTTATAACCTTATAATACACTTTACAATATCCTTTTGTAGGTTTTAGTGTACAAATTTTAATAAACAAACAATTACAACATGTCAGTTTTTGTATGACTTGTTTATATACAAATTTCTTGTCCTACTTTATACAAGCTAGATTAAGACATTTTCTTATATATGAGTGTTTATTTATTTGATATATTTGTATATATATATATAATTAAATATGTACATATTATATTTATACTCAATGTAAAACGGATTTTTATAGTGATATATACTTTTTCTTGTTCTAAACTTATGATACTCTTATATAAAAATATGTAATGACACTAATTTTTTTTTAATGATTCATAAAGTTTAATCTTGATAAATAATTCGTGGACAAGTATTTTCTTAGTTATGAAATATCATTATCTTTTTATTAATTAGTTTAACAAAAAATATGACAAATATTGTTTACTTATTTGGTTTTAAAATGTAAAATAACTTAAAAAGCCGCAGAACCGCACTGAACTGCACAAAACCATAGTCAGTTTTGATTTGCAAAACCGCAATTTCAAATTTTCTTTCCTCCAAACCGCACATGGCAATTCAGTTTGAAATTAAAAAAAAAAAATCGCAAAACCGAACCGCGATCACCCCTAATGTAAATGCATATATGTGGATCCCTTTATAAACATATATGTGGAGAATAGTGGAGATCATCCTAAGATTTGAAGTTTCGAGAGCTCCCAAAAATGATCCGCAACTTCCAATGATGTCTTGACAAAATTATATTTTTGGTCTTATTTAATAGGAGTCGGCAACAGTTTTGATTTCGAGTTTTACAATTTACATACATTTATAATCCCATAATTTAAAAACTAGTGTAATGCCCTTTCAGCGTGCCACATCAAAAACAAATGATTTAATATATGAATAAAACTGCATGAGCTCAAGTGTAACATTAAATATGTTTTTTTGGGTAGCAGCTTAAGAGCTCAATTTCAAGTTGCACTCAATGTTCAATAGGATCTTTTGTGCTTAACGGGCTCGGGACTTAAGGTTTAAGATGTAAAGTGAAAATTAAAAGGAATATCTAAAAAACGTGTACGTAATTTCTGAAGATGGCCAATGTAAATGAACAACAATTCAATTTACTCAAACTTTTACTTTATTTTTAAAATTTGTATATATTCTGAATGTCACTTTGCTTTATTTCTAATTTATTTTACTTCTACTTTCTTGATAATCTCGAAGTAATTATTGGAAATTCTACTTTTATTTGTGCCATTAGTATTTGATACTGATGCAGATGGAGTCCTTATCATGCTTTTGTGTCTTGCCGATGAAACTTGGTTCTACTAGCAAAGTTGAGATCCCAAGATACTAGAAATCTTCAATTTGACTTCCACCAACCCGCGGGTCTTTAAATACTTTCTTACTAGTTTTTAGCTAATTCTAATAGTTGTTAGCTGATTGTAACTGTCACTACTTAATATCCTGATATATACCATGTCACCGATTCACTCAATAAAAAAATAAAAATTTCTCTTATAAATGCAGTTATATATATTTCAGCCATGAGTTCCAAACGTGTGCTTCTTCAAATATCCCATAAGTGGGGGATGAGAAAGTTGATTTTGAGAGAGAAAAGGGAGCCCTATGTCACGTCCCGGCAATTCTCAAGACCTCTTCCCACAAATGAGGTACCAAAGTGTTAAATCTCTACACTACCTTGTATATATAGTAGTGGGTAGAATTATCTAGAATTGTTCTAAGTGTGTAGAGATTTATAAGAATTCTCTAGAATAAGGTAGGTACATGTATAGCTAGAATTCTCTAGAATATACCTTGTAAATATCTAGTAGAATTCTCTAGATCATCGATCATAGCCGTTGGATTGAATTGATCTCGACCGTCCATTCTCAAATGGACTACTATAAATAGGGGGCTAGGATTCATTTGTAACCATCAAGCATTTTGAAGAGCAATACAAGTGCTTAAGAGTTTTCCCAAACACTCTCGAGTTCTTTACTTAAAATCCCAAGCACACGAGCACGAGTGAGCGAGGCTGACTTAGCAATCCTTGCAAGAGGCGGGGCGACGAGCTAAGTGCCGCACGAGGCGTTAGTAAGAGACTAAGTCCGTGACAAGTGGTATCAGAGCCCGGTTGGGCTAAGGTGCTGCGTGTTGAGAAGTTCGGGTACTATGGCAAGTGAGGCCACATCGGTCGCGGGAGGGGTTCAACTAAGGGACGTCTTGACGACCCACCCAACAAGAAGGAGGGATTCTAGTCGGCCACATGAAGGTGGTGAACTAGAGATCGCTGTCGCAGAGATGGGCGAGCGACTAGATCGGGTAGAGCACACTGTCGAGACACTGGAGGGCCACGTTCTCGAAGAAATGGAATCGATGAAGGCGGACGTGCGGTCTTGCCTTGATGCTACCACCGTTCAAGAGGAACGGCTCGCAAAGCTTGAGGATGCCATGAGGGCATTACAAGCTACTATAGCGGAGATACGGGACGATTGGGCCTTGTGCAAAAAGGCTGTTGCTAGTGGTGGAGGCAACCAAGTCGTGGTGGCTCCACGCATAGAGACACCGAAGCCAAAGTCGTTTTCGGGCCAGCGAGATGCCAAGGAAGTTGAGAACTTCTTGTGGCAAATGGAGATGTATTTCGAGGGGCTTAACTTAACCGACGAGGAATCAAAGGTACGAACGGCTACCCTCTATCTCACCGATACTGCAATGTTATGGTGGCGTAGGAAGCACGCTGACATTGAGAAGGGCCTTTACACGATCAATACGTGGGAAGACTTCAAGAAAGATCTCAAGCGACACTTCTACCCCGAGAATGTTGTGTATGAGGCTCGCAAGAAATTGAGGGAGTTGAAGCATAAGTCCAACATTAGGGATTATGTGAAGGAGTTCACGACGCTCATGCTTCAAATCCCGAACATGGGGGACGACGATCTGCTTTTCTACTTCGTGGACGGGTTGCAAAATTGGGCCAAACAAGAGTTGCAACGCCGGGGGGTCCAGTCGGTAGATGAAGCAATTGCGGCGGCCGAGTCCTTGACCGAGTTCCAACGTGGACATGATTCTTCCGAAAAGAACAACAAGGATAAAGGAGGGAACTCGGGTAAAGGTGGGGGAGATAGGCGCGACAGCTACCACCATAACAAGGTACAACATAAGGCGGGTGGTCCGGGGGCCTCGGTGGGACGTAAGGATTATGAGGCCAAGAAACAAAGCTTTGTTCCCAAGGCCGGGTGCTACTTATGCAAAGGACCACATACTATCAAGGAGTGCCCGAAATTGGGAACCTTGTCGGCAATCATTGAGGAGAAGGAGGCACCTTCGAGCCCGGAACCGGATACTAATCAAATTGGTTCACTCCAACTCCTCAATGCATTAAAGGCGAAGGCGGTGCCGACTACATCAAGCAAGGGGCTTATGTATGTTGAGGCCCGCATCAATGGGAGGCCTACCAAGGTGATGGTAGACACGGGCGCAACGCACAACTTTGTGACCGAAGAGGAGGCCAAGAGGTTGGGACTCCGAGTCACCCGGGGCGAGGGTTGGCTAAAGACGGTGAACGCCAGCGCTCGACCCCTACACGGCACGGCGCGAGGCGTCGAGATGGGACTAGGCACTTGGACGGGCCAAGTGGACTTTTCGGTGGCACCAATGGATGATTTCAACGTAGTGCTGGGCATGGAGTTTCTACGTAAGGTGAGTGCTATTCCGATGCCTTCTTTTGATTCAATGTGCATTTTGGAGAAAGGCTCTACTTGTATGGTTCCCACGGTGGGCGCGCCGGGGAAGGACAGGGACCACAAGTAACTTTCGGCCATGCAAGTAGCCAAAGGAGTAAAGAGGGGCGAGCCGACATTTCTAGCCACGTTGAAGGAAGAAAGTCCCGACAACGGGCAACAAGAGGATGGGGCACCACCTTTGATAAAAAGGGTCTTGGAGGAGAACCAAGACGTAATGCCACCACAACTACCGGCCAAACTCCCACCTAGGCGAGAGGTGGACCATGTTATAGAGTTGGAGCCGGGTGCCAAACCGCCCTCAATGGCACCCTATCGCATGTCCCCACCAGAGTTGGAGGAACTTCGAAAGCAACTAAAGGATTTGTTGGACAAAGGCATGATTCGGCCTTCAAAGGCTCCATTTGGCGCACCGGTGCTGTTTCAGAGAAAGCACGACGGGTCATTGCGAATGTGCGTAGATTACCGGGCGTTAAATAAGGTAACTGTTAAAAATAAATATCCAATTCCTTTAATTGCTGATCTGTTTGACAGACATGGCAATGCCAAGATCTACACAAAAATGAACTTGCAGAAAGGTTACTATCAGGTCCGGATTGCGGAAGGGGACGAGCCCAAAACGGCGTGCATCACCCGATATGGTTCTTTCGAGCGGTTAGTCATGCCATTCGGACTAACCAATGCCCCGACGACGTTTTGCACGCTCATGAACAAAATTTTCCATCCTTACTTGGACCGGTTCGTAGTGGTCTATCTTGACGACATCGTGGTATATAGCAACTCAATAGAAGAGCACGCCGACCATCTACGCACCGTGTTCCAAGTCTTGCGGGAGAACGAGCTCTATGTTAAGAAGGAGACGTGTTCGTTCGCCAAGGAGGAGGTGCCTTTCTTGGGCCATATTATTGGGCATGGCAAGCTTCAGATGGACGAAGCTAAAATTCGAGCAATTGTGGAATGGGAGCCACCAACCAAGGTAACGGAGCTTCGATCGTTCCTTGGCTTGGTGAACTACTATCGGCGCTTTATCAGCAGTTACTCATCGAGAGCAGCCCCGTTGACTGACCTACTCAAGAAGAACAAACCGTGGGTATGGTCAGAGGCATGCCAACTTGCCTTCGAGGACCTGAAGGCGGCGGTAAGCGAGGAGCCGGTCCTTGCCTTACCAAATTTTGAGAAGATGTTTGAGCTACACACGGATGCCTCCGACTTTGCTATAGGGGGAGTGTTGATGCAAGAAGGGCATCCAATCGCATTCGAGAGCCGAAAGCTCAATGAGACCGAGCGGCGCTACACGGTTCAAGAAAAGGAGATGACGGCCATTGTCCATTGCCTTAGGATATGGCGTCATTACTTGTTGGGGTCGCGGTTCGTGGTAAAAACTGACAACGTTGCCACGAGCTATTTCCAGACACAGAAGAAACTCTCCCCGAAACAAGCACGATGGCAAGACTTTTTGGCAGAGTTCGACTATGTTTTGGAATATAAACCCGGGAAGGCGAATGTAGTAGCCGATGCACTGAGTAGAAAGGCGGAGCTTGCGGCGATCTCCTTAGCCAAAGGGAATGTCCACGAGAAGATCAAGGAAGGCTTGGAACACGACCCAATGGCCCAGGAGTTGATGAGGCTTGCCAAGGAGGGCAAAACTCGACAATTCTGGGTAGAGGACGGCCTACTCTACACCAAGGGACGACGGTTATATATTCCAAAATGGGGCAACCTACGCAAAGACCTTATTAAAGAGTGTCACGACACCAAATGGGCGGGACACCCGGGCCAAAAGAGAACTATGGCGCTATTGGAGACAGCATACTTTTGGCCCCAAATGAAGGATGGCGTGGAGGTTTATGTGCGGACGTGTCTTGTCTGTCAACAAGACAAGACGGTGAACCAACAACCGGCAGGACTATTAGAGCCTTTACCCGTCCCAAATCGACCTTGGGAGTCCGTCTCGATGGACTTCATTAGTGCCTTGCCAAAATCCGAGGGGTTCGGGTCTATTATGGTGGTGATAGACCGATTCTCAAAATACGGGAGCTTCATTGCTTGTTCGAGGGATTGCACGGCAGAGGAGGCGGCAAGGGCATTTTTCAAGAATGTCGTGAAGTATTGGGGGCTGCCCAAAAGCATTATAAGTGATCGAGACCCCCGCTTCACCGGACGACTATGGACGGAGCTTTTCAAGCTCTTAGGCTCGGAGTTGTGCTTCTCCACAAGCTTTCACCCGCAAACCGACGGCCAAACTGAGAGGGTGAATGCCTTGTTGGAATGTTATCTTCAGCACTTTGTGAGTGCCAATCAACATGATTGGGCAAAAATTCTTGACGTGGCTCAATTTCATACAATTTGCAAAGGAGCGAGGCCACGGGAAAGAGCCCTTTTGAGTTGGCAACGGGGCAACAACCACTCACACCTCACACTTTGGCTATATCTTTCGATAGTGCAAGGTGTCCCGGAGCGGCAAAAATGGCAAAGTCGTGGGCGGAACAATCCGACTTAGCCAAATCTTTCTTGGAGAAGGCTCGACGAAAGATGAAGAAATGGGCCGACCCCAAGAGGCGACACTTGGAGTTCAACACTGGCGACAAGGTGCTAATCAAGTTAATCCCGCAACAATTCAAGGCATTTCGGGGCATGCACAAGGGGTTGGTGCGGAAGTACGAGGGACCTTATCCGGTGGTCGCTAAGGTTGGAAAAGTCTCATACCGGCTCGACCTTCCAAGCACATTAAGGATTCATCCGGTCTTCCATGTGAGCATGCTAAGACCGTACCAAGAGGACGAGGAAGATCCAAGCCGAGGGGAATCACATCGAGCACCTCCAGTGGTAACCAAATCATTTGACAAAGAGATTGAAGAGGTGCTATCTCACAAGGTTGTAAGGCGTCGAGGAGTCAAGCCGACGACTCATTACTTTATCAAATGGAAGGGACTACCCGAGTCCGAGGCAACGTGGGAATCGCAAGACGACTTGTGGCAGTTCCAAGATCGCCTTCAACAATACGAGACGACGAGGGCGTCGTCACATTAGGTGGGGGAGGATGTCACGTCCCGGCAATTCTCAAGACCTCTTCCCACAAATGAGGTACCAAAGTGTTAAATCTCTACACTACCTTGTATATATAGTAGTGGGTAGAATTATCTAGAATTGTTCTAAGTGTGTAGAGATTTATAAGAATTCTCTAGAATAAGGTAGGTACATGTATAGCTAGAATTCTCTAGAATATACCTTGTAAATATCTAGTAGAATTCTCTAGATCATCGATCATAGCCGTTGGATTGAATTGATCTCGACCGTCCATTCTCAAATGGACTACTATAAATAGGGGGCTAGGATTCATTTGTAACCATCAAGCATTTTGAAGAGCAATACAAGTGCTTAAGAGTTTTCCCAAACACTCTCGAGTTCTTTACTTAAAATCCCAAGCACACGAGCACGAGTGAGCGAGGCTGACTTAGCAATCCTTGCAAGAGGCGGGGCGACGAGCTAAGTGCCGCACGAGGCGTTAGTAAGAGACTAAGTCCGTGACACCTAGTTGACATCCAATTAAAGCACTAACTAGCAGGAAATGGGCCCTTACTATGGGTAGGGCATCCACCAACCAAAAGGAAACTCTTTGCAGTTGCCGGTGTCGGCTAGCAAGTTTCGGTAACATAAAAGGTAACTAGTATGGCTCCGCTTGAGGATCGATTCTTGCATATGTAGTGAAACGACCAATCGATGATCCTACCCTCATTCCAACGAGTAGCGACTGATTGGAGCTCCGTTAAGGCAAGTCCAATTTTGGGACAAATCCCGAATCCATGAAATGAGATATCGGTGCTAGAAGCAAAAGTAAAGTGCTTGGCAAATCAATAATGGTTCCTCTTTGACTAAAGATAGGGCTTCCCTTGGCGCTTCTTCTTCTATTGGTCAAGCAGCCTTCTCTCCTATCCTATTCGTGCCCGTTGTTCGCTTTGACCCTTTCTATCATGGGACGCTCCTCGTTGATTTTAGAGTCGGCCTTTCTTGACTAAACCCAAATTACCTTTCAACTAGGCCACCTAGTAGTGAAAGTGAGCTCCGTCAACCTCTCCTATCTTAGGAGGAGTAGTTCTCTTTTGCTTCAAGAGTACGACCAAACTTCGCTCCTTAGTCCCACCTTTTTTTTTCCTAACAAAATCGACATGACTAAAAAAATCTTTCAACGTCCCATGCCAATCCAATAGTAGTTCTCCGCTACCAGTTGGTTGTGTCACAAGTCTTGGCTGGTCTATGAGTATATATCAATCTATCTTCCATCTTTTCACTGGCATGGCTCACACCTCGTGCGTTACATCGCCAGTGATAGGTTGGATAGCCTAACTTGCATTGCATGGAATGGTGTCAAAGTAAATTTTCTTGCTTTATGACAAGCCTTTGGACTAGGCTTCTAACCGTTTCCCAGTTTGAATGCAATTAATCCAAAGTAAAGAAAACACGAGAATAAAGAGACATCCTTCCACTTGTAGAAAAGAATTTAGTTAGACCCTTCTTCTAGAGATCAAACGATTGTAGAAGATGATGTTTCGTTTTTTTCCTTTTTTGTTTCTTTTACTATAAATACTTGTCAGATTGCGTTAATGCTTTCACGTCAAATGTTAATTACCATGATATTTCTATAAGAGGTGGATTTTTTTGTCGAATATTTAAGTTGTCAAAATATTCTTGTTTCGGTCGACTTTGACAATGCTTTTACGACAAATACTATAATTAATTTTCTCTTTAGATGGTATAATATTTATATAGCAACTATAATGCATTTATATTAAGGTACAATCGAATTCCATTCAAATTAGGATGTATTTTTTCCTTCAGAATATTTAATATGCGTATGATAATTGTGATGCACTTGTTTTGTTATTAATTTAGTACAATTGTATGGATCTAAACCAGAATCTATTATTATAATAGTATTTTCATAAAATGCAATCATTTTATTTCTTCCTCATGTAACCTTTTCCTCTTTTTTTTTTTTAACTGGACAAAGTCGTACACGATTGCTTAGTTGCCATTGTTTTATTTATCAATTACCAAATTTACTGTAAACTTCTCCACTTATGTAGTACAACTTTTCTAATTTACTATGCGGAGATCACGCGCTTTAATATCAATAAAAACATAAAATTTGTTATTTTAGGTGGAATGTAATATTTGATCAAATGGGGATTATGATTTATTTTCTAGTGTTGTAGATTGAGCGATAATAATTGCATTGGATATTTCGGAGTGTTAGCAAAAGAACAACCCGTGTCATTTTTTTGTTGAGGTACTCACAACAGAGTTCACTTGACTTACTTTTTATATTGAGAAGAAAAAGTAGTCCAAATGACCTAAAAATGTTTGCTTAAATGTGTTGGAATTTAGCCCAACGTATGGACAATATATGAAAGTCGTATATAAAAGTTATATTTGATATTCAGTACTCAAGCATACTTAAAATAGGGAGTTGATATAGCACTTTCAAAAGTTATAACTACACTCCTAATCCACTTTATTTGTAACCAAATTACCAAAGTGTTCATGCATTATTTGAACACACAATTTCTCTTGTAAGACAAATATAATTTTTACTATACTATTCATTACTTTTAAGATATATCTTTACATTTAGCATAATATTTGTTCAGTTTTTCTCCTATTAACTTATTTTAAATTTTCACTTAGTATATTTAAAAAACATATAGCTATTAAAAGTTAAGAAATGGTGAGAAGTCGAGAATTTTCAAATATAATAGATCATTTTTCTTGAACTTCGAATAATATTTTAAATCATATTTTTCTTCACAAATTTGTGAAATATAATATAGTTTTCATAAAAAGATGTCATATGCATCATAACTGGGAAAATTACAGATTTCGTCCTTGAAGTTGTAGCCAAAAACAAATTTAGTCTCTCATGTTACAAACTCGACACATTTGGTCCCTCGACTTACAAAAAATGAACACATATCGTCACTGCCGTCAATTTGCCATTTTCAACTAACGGAAGTGCCATGTGCTGCGCACGTGAGCTGCTTTTGGGGGGAAATACCTAGGTTTTGGTCTGAAAAAATTACAGATTTCGTCTCTGAACTTGTCCCTAAAAACAGATTTGGTCCCTCATTTTTATTGTTAATTAATTTTATCATTTAAAATAATATTTAACTTATTTATTTTTGAAAATTTTTTATATTAATATTTTAATCGGTTTTTATTTTTATTTATTTTATTCATTTATTTTTATTTGTTTTCTATTTTTAGTTAATTTTATTATTTAAAATAATATTTAACTTTTTATTTTTTAAATTTTTTTGTATTTTAAATTAACATTTTAATTAGTTTTATTTTGTTTATTTATTTATATAAATAAATTTTATTTATATATTTATTTTTATAATATATTATTTTATATTTATATAAATAAATTTTATTTTATACACTTTTTTATTAATTAATTAATTTATTTATATTATTTATTTATTATTTAATAATATTTTTTATTTTTAGTTAATTTTATTATTTAAAATAATATTTAAGTTTTTAATAATTTTCAATTTTTTTATTTTTATTAAAAAATTTAATTTTTTTATTTTTTATTAAAAATTTTAATTTTTTTATTTTTTATTAAATTTTAATTAATTCTTTCATTTTAATTTTATATTTTTATCCAATATCCACATGGCGGATGAAGATTTGACCACCTAGGCACACTTGACTTCAAAATTGAAAACAAATTGGAAAACCTAATCAAACCCTAATTTTTTTTTTTGGGGAAAATTCCGTTAATTTGAACAGAAAGTTAACGGTAGGGACGATATGTGTTCATTTTTTGTAAGTTGAGGGACCAAATGTGTCGAGTCTGCAACATGAGGGACTAAATCTGTTTTTGGCTACAACTTCAAGGACGAAAACTGTAATTTCCCCCATCATAACTGTATTTAGAATTCAACTACTTATATGACATTTTCAAATGACTACTTATATAATATAGTCATTTTTTTTTCTTATATAAAAAAAAAGACTATTTCACGTGATTTCTTTTGACATCAACTCAAATACCCACATCCCCTCCAAAAAAAAAAAGAAAAAAGAAAAAAGAAAGAATTAATTAATTAATGCACCACAAATTCAAAATTATTGTTTTATTTTATTTTTTGCCAAATAGATACTAAACTTCATATGTGAAGTAAAAACTTGACATGATGTAAGAAAGCAATTATTGATAACTAATATTATCTTTTGCCCAATGTTTGACCTGATGCAAAAATATGAAGTAAAAACTTGACAAACTTGGCATAATTTTAACTAATGTATGTAAGAAGTTGATATTATTATTTCTAATTAGTATTTTAAATAATTAATAAAGTTCAAACATTAAAAATGTGACAATAAACTTTAGAAATGATGAATAATATAATGAAAATTATATTTGTCTCATATATTAAGAGAAATTGTGTATTCAAATAATATATTGGGCACTCTGGTAATTTAGTAAAAAATAAAGTGATTTTGAAGTGTAATTATCACTTTTGAGATTAATAATATCAACTCCCTTTAAAATATGCAAAACCAATAATTATTAAAGGAATAAATACAAAATGCCCCAGAACTATTCCTACTGTCGCGTTTACCCATTTAAATTTTAAAATTTACCAAAATAGTCCTTCATGAAATTCTTAATATGCTAAATATTTCAACCCAAACACAACCTTACTATATTTAAACACCAAATGAACTTACTTGGTTAATACTTTTTTTAATTGACTCATAAAATTTGTAAGAAAATGCAAATCTTATAAATTGCATTCAAGATCGAAATAGGATTTTGATGCGGTTCATTTTTTACACCAAGAAAGTCCTGCAAATTCAAAAATAACTTTATTTATATGAATATGAGAAATCTAATTTTAGAAGACAAATAGTTTCAAAAATAAGTAAAGAATTTCGAATAAAAACGAGTAAGAAGAACACTTAAATTTTCATTTCTTTTGTTTCCAACTTTCTCTCGAAGAAGATGGAGAAATACAATAATATTACACTCTTTTCTCTTAATTGTGAATCTAAAATTACAAAGAATGAAATTTCTCCTATTTATAGGCCTTAATGGCCGAATTCTCCCCCCTTTTTTCTAGGAGTGGGCGACCACTTCTTCATTTTTTGGGGGGAGATGAACTTTTTGAGGGATATTAGGTAGGATTGGATACGATTTGATTTTTATCCAATCTTATCCCTTCTCGAGCTATCCTTCTTGATCCAAGCCTTCCGCCATTTCCTCGAGCTATCTTTCTTGATCCGAGTCTTCCACCATTTCCTCGAGCTATACTTCTTCAACCATGCCTTCCATTATTCCTTTCAGCTATCTTTCGGCTTCTTTATGACTTACTCAGCTATCCTTCTTGAATAAACAATCAATGCTCCGACTTGTAGCCTTTTTTTTTAGCCCTCTTTCATGAAACCTCCTCCGAACATTTGGGCTTCTTCTTATTTTTGGCTCACTGCTTCATCCTTCGTTTGAGACCATCTTTTAATAAAGCCCAAAACCATGTCGTAATAATTTACGGGCATATCACAAGTCCCCCTACTCTTGAGAATTTTGGAATAAAAAGGCCCAAAAAGTCTTGAGAGTAAAATAAATTGTCATAATTCCAAAGAGGGTTTGATCCTTCTTGATACATTGACTGCCTCGTTAAAAACCTTACCCGGAAAAACCCAATGGGAAAAAACCGAGGCTAAGGGAAAAAGAGTGCAGGGTGTGTCAATTCCTCCTTGTAACCTTAAGGTGGGTTCTTGATCTTTATTTTGAGGTTGCTGATGAGCTTTCCACTCAGAAGGCACTCGAGGTACCTGAAGAGACACCTTTGACCTGAATTAATACTCGTAGTGCATTGTTTTTGCCGTTTTTCTTCTTTTGAACTTGGCTTTGATGACACCGTCTTTAGTACCTTGCTCTGGATACTTAGAGGCCATTATGAGCATTCCTATGGATAGAGAGACTGGCAACGAGATGGCTAAAGGGCAGGCAACCTTTGAGCCCTTCTTTGAGACAACTGAGGAACTTGCAACTCAGGCCTTCTTCGTAGTGATATTTAGCTATTCCTTTCATTTGTTTTCCTTTCTTCAAGTTATTATCATAGCACATTTTTAATATTTCCATTTGAATCTTTTATTGTAAATCTCGCTTTTGAGGCATAGATTTCGTATTTACATTCTAAGGATTTTATTTTAATCATTATCTCGTATGTGTCCTTTTATATATGTGCTTATTTAATGTCAATACCACTGTAATATTTTTCCAGCGATTAGACATGGTAAATAAGATATAAATAAAATTGACTAAGAAAAATGAATGCTTAAAGAAAATACTTACCCATGTATAGGGGAATGCTCTGCCTTCGGGCAGCTTTACAGCTTGCTTTAATTGAAGGTGTCTTTTTTTTTGTGCTTGCCATTTAGGTGCTTGCAATCAATGAGGCTCTTTCAGGTGCTCGAAATAAACGAGGCTTCTTCAGGTGCTCGAAATAAACGAGGCTTCTTCAGGTACTCGAAATAAACGAGGCTTCTTCAGGTGATCGGGATAACATAGACTTCTGGGAATACTCCAGGTTCTTCTTGAGTGCTCGAAATAAACGAGGTTTTTTATTGAGTGCTTGAATTTTCACAGGGCTTATTGGAGCTTGGTTTTTCACAGGGCTTAGTGGTGCCTGGTTTTTAATAGGGCTTATTGGTGCCTGGTTTTTCACAGGGCTTAGTGGTGCCTGGTTTTTTACAGGGCTTAAGAGTGCCTGGTTTTTCACAGGGCTTAGAGGTGCCTGGTTTTTCACAGGGCTTAAAGGTGCCTGATTTTTCACAGGGCTTAAGGGTGCCTGGTTTTTCACAGGGCTTAAGAGGTGCCTGGTTTTTCACAGGGCTTAGAGGTGCCTGGTTTTTCACAGGGCTTAGAGGTGCCTGGTTTTTCGCAGGGCTTAAGAGTGCCTGGTTTTTCGCAGGGCTTAGAGGTGCCTGGTTTTTCACAGGGCTTAAGGGTGCCTGGTTTTTCACAGGGCTTAGAGGTGCCTGGTTTTTCACAGCACTTAAGAGTGCCTGGTTTTTCACAGGGTTTTTTTTTTTTGCAATGACATATAAAGTAATGCAATCGAAATAATTATTTATTCATCTTTCTTCATACGTAAAACCTCTTTAGATTCTGCATGTTCCAAGGCCTGGATAGCCTCCTTCCGTCCATGTCTTCTATCATGTAAGCACCCCCTGAAAGGACTTGCGCTACTTTGAACGGACCCTCCCATTTGGGTCCCAATTTTCCTACTGGCTTCAGAACATCAGCTCTCCGGAGGACTAAGTCCCCC
The DNA here is from genome assembly GCA_019426215.1 of Buddleja alternifolia. Lineage (NCBI taxonomy): Eukaryota > Viridiplantae > Streptophyta > Magnoliopsida > Lamiales > Scrophulariaceae > Buddleja > Buddleja alternifolia. The sequence continues at coordinate 55,922,831 of CM033390.1, read as the reverse complement.
ACTTGCAGTTCTCGGTTGAGAACTCTCCGATTGAAGGCATTGGCAACCCTTTGTTTATATTTGGCCATCCGTAAGAAACTCTCCTGGCCTCCTCTATCACCTCCAAGCTTTCTCGCATTAATTATTCATTCCTCTCAGGGTTACAATACTTCACGCGATGCGTGAGCATACTGACTTCTGGTGGAATCACGGCGTCGGCCCCTTACATGAGGCTAAAGGGCGTTTCACCCGTGGTGCTACGAGGGGTGGTATGACCAAAGGACACTGGGTAACTCGTCTACCCAAGAACTTCATCCTCCTTGGATCTTTGTCTTCAGGCTTTGCAGGAAGATCCTATTAATTATCCCTACCTGACCATTGCACAATGGGTGTCCTACGGTGGTAAACAGTTGCTTTATGCCCAGGTCTTGACACCAGTCTTGAAATCTTGCTCCTTGAAATTGTCGCCCATTATCAGAGACTATTTTTTTTAGGGATCCCAAATTTGAAGAGTATCAACTTCTTCAAAAACTTGATCACCTCTCCCTCCGTGATTTTAGCCAGTGGTTCGGCCTCCATCCATTTACCGAAATAATCGACTGCCACCAAGGGGAACTTCTTCTGCCCGGCCGCCAAAGGGAATGGTTCTAGAATATCTATCCCCCATCTGGCAAAGGGGTATGGTGAACTCATGACTCGCATTGGTTCTGCTGGTTTATGAAGGAGGGTAGCATGCCTTTGACAGTGCTCAGACTTCCTTACCAAGTCCTTAGCGTAGGCCTTCACGGTGAGCTAAAAATAGCCAGCTCTGATTGCTTTGGCCGCAATAGCAGTCCCCCCAGCATGGTTGGCACAAAGTCCTCCATGGATCTCCTCTGAGATGAGCACTCCATCCTCCAGGCTTTGTATTGCATGCGTGCAGCTTCAACTTTGTCACGGGGTAACTTTTCTTCCTGAAGGTAGCTCAAAATGGGTTCTCTCCAAGCACCAGCCTCTTCAATGACATACACGAAATCCTCTGCGGTGGCACTAGGCATCGACTGTATGGTGACCTGCCTCGTATGGCAGTCCACTAGGGGGCTAGCTAGCTTGGCTAGGTAATATGCTTTGTTGTCCTTTGACTGAGGTATTTTTCGTATCTCGAAGCTTTTGAACTCTCCTTTTAGCTCCTCTATCTTCTTTAAATACTCTATCATCCTAGCTTCCATTGCTTCATATTGTACAGCTACTTGGCAAGCCACTAGCTGGGAATTCGAGTAAACCACCAGGTGCTTAGCTCCTACTTTCAAAGCCATCCTCAAACCAACGATTAAGGCTTCATATTCAGCTTTGTTGTTAGATGCTCAGAACTCGATTTTTATCGCGTACTCCAGTTTGTTACCCTCAGGAGTGATTAACACTATACCAGCTCCACTTCCATCCATTGTCGATGAACCATTCACAGGTAAGAGCCAAACTTTTCTCTCCTGTTGCGCCGAAGGGACCTTCGAGATAAAGTTCGCTAATGCCTGGGCTTTAATGGCCGGTCTGGGAGAATAAGAGGCGTCAAACTCGCTCAATTCTACCGCCCACTTGATCATTCTTCCTGATATTTCTGGGCGGCCTAAGATTTGCTTCAAGGGATGGTTGGTACGTACTTCCACATGGTATGTGAGGAAATAAGGCCTCAGCTTCCTTGCGTAGTCACCAGGGCGAAGGCAATCTTCTCAATCTCGGTGTATCTAGATTCAGCACCTCGTAGCGTTCGGCTTACATAATAAATGGGTTTTTGATCCTTCCCTTCTTTTCTTATGAGCACAGAGTTGACGGCATGCTCTGAGATAGCTAAAGATAAGTATAGAGTTTCTCCCTACACTGGTTTTGTTAGCAGAGTCAAATTAGCAAGGTATGCCTTCAATTCTTGGAAAGCTTCTTGGCATCCTTCGTGCAAAGCTCTTTTATGAGCTCGCCTTGCTCTACGCGAATCCCCATTAGTGGGACCTCCGGATATCATGTTGATGACTCCTTTCATGACTATCAAATTTTCCTTTATTGGCGCATTTCTTCCTGGGCCACCTTGAGGACTTTCTCGGTCCTGCTTGATTTGGGGTTCACAGGCCCCTTTTCAGCACTACGTGGCCACTTCACGTAACTCTTGTGCTCTATAGCCATGAGAAATTGCAACGACGATACATTTAACAACATGAATTGAGTGTATCGATGCTCCTCAGGACGTCTATCTTCGGCTCGGGGTCTCCTAGGTACAAATTTAGCATCTTTACCATCCTTATTTGGTGGTAATGATTCAGCTCCCTTCATCATGACTGTCTCCTCCATGTTCACATACTTTTCTGCCCTTGCCAGCAGATTATCAAAACTAAATACAGGCTTCTTGGCTAATGACCTAAAAAGGTCTCCGTCCTTCTTTCACCCAGAAATAATGCAGATATCCAACTTCGACTTCACACAGATCGCGAGGCTTGGATAGGGGTTTTTCTAAAAGGGTTTGTTTGATTTTGATGAAGTTCAAACAACTGGAATATCTCAGTAGTAGTGTAGTTTCTTCAAAAAGAATGTTTGAGATATTGGGTTGACTGTCTCAGGATTTGATGAAAAGCAAAGAGAATATTTTCTTGAGTATTCTGGCTTTTCTGAGAGTTTAAGGAATGAGACTTCAATGCAACAACAATTTTGCTTGATAATTGTTCTCTGTTTGGCTTGTTGTTGAAGTTCTATTTATAGGCTTTCTTGGAGAAAGTGTCCGTTTGACACATGCAAGGGTGCGTGTCTCTCACTTTCGCGAGTGAACAACTTTTGCCCTTTTTCCTGAAAATCTGCTGCACAAAAATTGGTGCTGCAGTCTTTGAATTGTTGACAGTCCAATAGAGTGGCTTCTCCGTACGTCTGAAAGTGCTTATCACATTTATTGCTCTTATCAACATTTAATGCATTTGAATTAAATACCCGTTGGCATTTAATGCACTGAGAGTATTTGCATTAAACTCCTTTCGATCTGACGCTTCAGGAGAATGTTTGTCATTTGATAGATGCTTCATTCATGAACTGAAAGTTCCATTTAATCTGGAGGACTATTTAATGTTTAGACGCTTGGAAAAGTCTTCAGACTTTATTTAGAAGTGTAGACGCTTGAAACTTCAGTCTTCGTTACTTGACACCTCACTCAGAACATGTCAGGCGCTTAGAATGAACTTCTTCAAACATCATTCACTATTGATTTCTTGGACGCTTGGAGTCTTCAGATTTCGCAGTCTTGATAAGCTCACTCAGAAAGTATCAAACGCTTAATCTAACCGACTTCTTGATCTAAGAATGTCAAAAGTAAAAGATAAATAAAGCATATACATTTCTAATGTTCAAATGCTTATACAAGTATCTATGAAATTTAAGCATACATAACTTTGGGGTCTAACAAAATTCCTAATTGTCATCATCAAAACATCTAACATGAAATTCCTAACAAAATGCGTTACTCAACACCTCCGCATTGGCAGAGGGTACCTCCAGGGCCGCCGTATTGAATCTTTGAATATACCCCTGTAAGGGCTCATTAGCCTTCTGATGCATGTTAAATAGGCTAAGAGAAGTCTTCTGATACTTCTTGCTACTGGCAAATTGATGTAGAAACATCGAGCTGAATTCTTTAAAAGAATTGATAGAATTGGGAGACAATGGATTGAACCACTGCGGGGCAAATCGTGTCAGAATGGTCAGGAATACTCGGCACTTAACTCCGTCGGAATATTGCCGTAACAACGCGCAGTTCTCGAATTTCCATAGGTGCTCATTGGGATCCGATGAGACGTCATACTCCGACATATTAGGCGTCCGAAAGCTATTAGGTAGCTCGTCAGCTAGTATCTGGGGCTCGAAAGGGGTCCCCTTCGGTGGGTTATGCATGCTCACTCCAAGACGTTGCCTCATTTATCTCATTTCCTCCTGCATGCCCTCGAACCTCTCCTTCGTATGGTCATGATGCCTTCTTACAGCTTTCCTCTCAGGTTCATTAATGCTTGTATACGCGTGTGATGTCCTTAACTGAGGACCACGCGAGATAGCTAACTGAGGGGACATCATCCTTGTATCAACTGGTGGAAACATCATTGGCAGAGCCCTTGGGGCGTAGAATATTAGTTGGGCTTTATTTCTCATGCCAACTAACTGGAAGACAGCAGCATCTGGAATGGGCATCATCATTGGAGCACCCTAGCTTGGGGTAACGGGGGGAAGAGCCACTGTATTCGAAGCATAAGGGAGATTTGGGAAGCTGCTTCCCTCCCTGGACGCCTGGAAAGCTGAAGCTTGCTGATTGTGTGTAGTTAGGAAGCTGTGTCCCATATTGGCCACCTGGGAAGCTAGAGCTTGTGGATTGTACGTCGCTGAGAAGCTGTTTCCATATTGACCATCGGGGAAGCTGGAGCTTGCTGATTGTACGTTGCTGGGAAGTTGTGTCCCATATTGGCCACTTGGGAAGCTGGAGCTTGCGGATTGTACGTCGCTGGGAAGCTGTTTCCCATATCGGCCACCTGGGAAGATGGAGCTTGCGAATAGTATGCTCCTGGGAAGCTATTTTCCATATTGGACGCCTGAAAGCTTGAAGCTTGCTGATTGTATACAGTTGGGAAGCTGTTTTCAACGTTGGACACCTGGAAGATGGGAGCTCGGGGAGCATGATTTATTTGGAAGCTATTTCCCGCGCAGAACACCTGGAAAGATGAAACTTGGGGAGCACACATCACTGGAGGCCTGGTGTTCATCGTGCCCAACGGTGGAGGTATCGGGTCATTAACCACCTGCGTAGATGTTGTCACAACGTCGGTGATAGTAGAATTGGGCGCCATTTCTGCCATGGATTGCTGCAAAATGGGTAAACTTGACTCCATACTTCTAGTGTGTCTTCTTACATACACAATTAAATGGGTCTCGTTTCTAGCCTCCTGAAGAGTCATTACGGACGATTGTGAAGAGACACGCGCCAACGGCTCCATAGTTTGGGGATCAACTGAGACTACTTCCAAGCCAACGATGGGGGCGGATGATAGCGCCGAGCTCGGCTCTTCTCCAGTAGTTGGAATGACTTGATTTTCTTCTGGTGATGAAGTGTGGATTTGTTGAGATTGCTGATTACGATGCTGCTTTGAAGGATCGAAGCCATGGCAATGGCGAATAGAGGTTCCTATTGACCAGCTAGCTGGGGTGCATTCTCCAATGGAGGCATGCTCAGTAGCAGGTTGTAGGGCACAGAGTGTGTATGCTGTGCATTCTCCAATAACGGCATGCTCCGGGCCTCCTCTTTCAACTTGTTTCTCTTTGCCCAGGGGAGGTCCACTTTCGTATACCGGAGGTATAAATTCGGTAGTCCCCCTTGTCGATAGCACTATGTTGTGCATCCTTCGATGGCGGCATGCTCTAGCCCTCTCTATCAACTTGTTGCTCTTCACCCACGGGAGGTCCATTTTTCAGTAGTGCCATGCTTTACCAGGCTCTAAGGAACACCGGACGCATGTACGCTAGCTAAGGAACATTTCCCCTAGCATATAGCTCGAGGAGATGTCGTCAAGTGCAATAAGTGTGTACTTCTGCCCTCTTTCTTCTCCTTGATGCTCCTCGCCATTGACAGGTCCACTTTCTTGTACCGACAATGTATGCTCGGTAACTCCTTGTGATGCGGGTGCTTTGGGCCTGGGTGCTCCTAAGGGATAGATGATAGGAGTGCTGGCTGGTTAAATTGGGTGTGTATGCCATCGCAGTCGCTTGTGAAAGGAATGACACTCCAGAGACAGCTGATAAGAGTGTTAGCGGGATAACTTCGGGCACGTACACCTTCGAAGTCGTCTGTGAAGGAAATAGAGCTCCCATGATAGCTTATAGGAGTGTTAGTGGGATAACTCCCGGTGCGTACGCCATTGCGGTCACCTGTGAAGGAATGGGGCTCCCAGGATAGCTGATAGGTGTGCTGGCGGGATAACTCCTGGTGCATACGTCATCGCAGTCGCCTGTGAAAGGAATGGCACTCCTGCTGATCAGCTAACTAAGGCACATTTCTCTATTGGAGACCACCTTGGTTTCACATCAGGGAATGTGGGACGTCCGTGGCTAGATTCTATCCAAAATTCCTGGTACGCCGGGCTTCTCCATGGCTAGGTCTCTTGCTAAGATTTTTTTCATATCTTTGGGCGCTGTTTCTCAAAGGAACCAGTCTGAATCCTACTTTACTTCCTTCTAGAAAGTTGTAGATCTGCTCATGATCTTTGCAGTCCAACTAACCTTGACCTAATCCAAGGCCTGAATCGCAATTTATGATTTTTCCACTGAAACTGCGCAGCCCAGTCCACAACCGAATTCTGCATCATCTTCACGAACACTTTCAAGCCTTCATACTTCTGAACTGGATCTGGACATCTTCATAAAAATTGTAGGTCTTTGTCTTGGATTTTTAGTAATATAAAAATCACTAAAAATAGATGTATGTAACTCCAGATATGTCGATATTTCCAAAACTGCGTAAAATCGCCTAATTTGGTCGAAAATAACTCTTTTCACTCCAAAATCGAGATTTCCACATCGGAAAGTGGAAAAGAGTCAAACTTCTAAATTTTCTTCAAAATTTGTCATCATAACTCACGTCTTCAACTCAGATTTTCCCACAGACGGCGCCACTTGATGCGGTTCGTTTTTTACACCAAGAAAGTCCTGCAAATTCAAACACGACTTTAAATATATGAATATGAGAAATCTAATTTTAGAAGACAAATAGTTTCAAAAATAAGTAAAGAATTTCGAATAAAAACGAGTAAGAAGAACACTTAGGGCTTGTATGGTTTTGTTGTCAAAACCCAAATCCCAATTCTCACTTATTTTGAAACCCAAAATATGTTTGGCCCAACTTATTGTCCCCTAGTCTTGATTTTTAATTCTCAATATTTTGAGAACCTAAGCCCAAAGCATGGGAAACAAATCAAAAATCCACATGCACAAATTTGAAATCGACTTCCTTTTTCCATGAAATTTGGGGAATTTATTTCTCAATTCATGTTTCCAATGTATTCCTACTCCCATCCCATCAATTCAATTTTCCAACCACTCATATTCTCCTATCTATATATCTACTTAATTTGGATGGCTATATATATTCATACAACTTTTATACATACATATACCTATGCATATATATATATATAACTATGTCACTAACTACAAATCAAATTTACTTTATGTCAAATCAATCTTATAATTCTTTATTATATTTATATCTAAAAAACTATTCATCCAAATATATTTTTATTCTCATCACGTCTTTTCGTAAAAAAATCAACACAAAATTACATTCATCCAAACATATTTTTATTTTCAACTTATAAAATAACAACTCAAAATAATTCATCCAAACATATTTTCATTTTTAACACAAAAACCAATGAAAGTTTGGAAATTCACTTTTCTACAATTTCCAATTGGGAATTGAGAATTAAAAATGAAAACAATACCATACAAGCCCTTAGGCTCTGTTTGTTTGTGTTTTCAAAACACTTTTTCCATTTCCATTTCCATTTTCATTTGAGAATGAAAATACACACTTTACACTGTTTTTAATTGAAAATATTCTCATTTTCATTCTTATTTTTACGTTCCCGAGAAATTTCAATCATTTATTTATAATTACTTATTTTTGGTACAAATTTATTTATAATTACTATTCACATCATTTATCTCACATTTTCTTTCTCATCTACTCATCACCATCCTCTCTCTACTCTCTCTCTCTCTCATCTCTCATCAATATTCAACATCAAATCCAATACTATTCATCTAATCATTACTTTTCAATCACTTCACACATCACACTCACAAATTTCAACCATTTTCAAAAACACAACCAAACACACCTACTTTTTTCACTTTTCTTACACGAAAAGAAAAAACACGTTCTCCAATACATTTTAAAAAATGACGGTTGAAAATGAAATGAAAACACATCCAAACAGAGCCTTAAATTTCCATTTCTTTTGTTTCCAACTTTCTCTCGAAGAAGATGGGGAAATACAATAATATTACACTCTTTTCTCTGAATTGTGAATCTAAAATTGCAAAGAATGAAATTTCTCCTATTTATAGGCCTTAATGGCCGAATTCTCTTCCCTTTTTTCTAGGAGTGGGCGACCACTTCTTCATTTTTTGGGGGGAGATGAACTTTTTGAGGGATATTAGGTAGGATTGGATACGATTTGATTTTTATCCAATCTTATCCCTTCTCGAGCTATCCTTCTTGATCCGAGCCTTCCGCCATTTTCTCGAGCTATCTTTCTTGATCCGAGTCTTCTACCATTTTCTCGAGCTATACTTCTTCAACCATGCCTTCCATTATTCCTTTCAGCTATCTTTCGGCTTCTTTATGACTTACTCAGTTATCCTTCTTGAATAAACAATCAATGCTCCGACTTGTAGCCTTATTTTTGAGCTCTCTTTCATGAAACCTCCTCCGAACATTTGGGTTTCTTCTTATTTTTGGCTAACTGCTTCATCCTTCGTTTAAGCCCATCTTTTAATAAAGCCCAAAACCATGTCGTAATAATTTACGGGCATATCAGATTTATTAATTGATACAATTATATAAGGAAAATTTTATTTTTGTTCCCCCAGTTATACGCCGAATCCAATTTTGGTCTCCAAGTTACACCGTTCATCAAATATACTCCCTAAACTACGACATTTCATCAAATGTGGTCCCTCTGTTTAATTTTTTGCCAAATTGGTAATTGTGGGGGTTAATTGAAATGTCAAAAATTACATTTTGCACACCCCACAAACACAAATTTTGATAATTTCCACACCATAAAAGAATAACTAACAAAAATTACCCTTTTAACATAATTTTTCAAAGTTGAAGATAGAATTAGCAACTCACCATTAATACCTGATGATTTCTTGCCTTGATTTAGCAGCAGTTATACACAATTTAAAACCTGGATCACCAATTAAATATAATTATCAAAGCATTTTTCTTTCTCCGTAACATCTTATGTTTTGTATTTTATTGTTTTGAATACTGTAGTAAAGCTGTAGATATGGATGAGAAGTGGATTATTATGTAATTTGTGAATAAAATTACGATTAAATGGTGAAATTTATCAATTATTCTTTTCTGGGTGGGAATTGTCAAATGCTTTGTGCTTCTAGGTGCAAAATATAATTTTTGACATTTCATTTAACCCCAATAGTTACAAATTTGACGGAAATTAGACGGATGAACCATATTTGATGAAAATGTGATAGTTTAGGAATTATATTTGATGAGCGATGTAAATGAGGGACCAAAGTCGAATTCAATGTATAACTGAGGGACCAAAATCGGATTCAACGTATAATTGAGGGACCAAAATCGAATTCAACGTATAACTGAGGGACCAAAAATGAAATTTTGTCATTAAATAACTTGTAACTGAATATAATACAAAGAAAATACAAATCTTAGTAATTTAAACCTACAAATTGTTAATTGATAATTTCTTAATTTTATTAATTTAAATTAAAGACTTTGTTAATTTATAAGTTATAAATTTATAAATTACAAGTTTTGAATAATTTGTTAGTTTATAAGATTTAATTAAAGAATATTAAATAGTTAAATAATAACTCTATATATTTTGTTAATTCAAAAATTAAAAGATTCAAATAATTTGTTAATTTTGAAGACTTAAATTTGATAAATTTATCAAAAAAAGAAGAAATTATTGGGTAAGTTATGTTATCAAAAAGAAAAAAAATTGGGTAAGTTAACACAGTGCTTAATATTATAAGGTTATGTTTGGATGACAACACTTGGATAACTCATGAATTTTTATAAGGGACCATTTTGGTACTTTTTAAAGTTTAGAGGTATATACGGTATTAGGAATAGTTCAACGAGACATTTTGGCAATGTTTGGTTATGTTCCCATACCATATTTGGTCCAAAATTCTCACAAAATCATGTTTGGTTCACAAAATATTTGGTAAAAAATACACTACTTTTTTTGTCCAAAAAAAAATATAATAATTATTCTTCATTTTTTTACAACTACTTTGTCCCTACACTCCTCTCCATGTGCTCTCTCTCTTCTCTCTTCTTTCTAACCGACAAAAACTTCATGATTTGACTGCTACAGTAACTTTTGTTCCATCTGGAAACAAAACCAAACATTATCTCACCAAAAAAACACATCCAAAAACCAACTCCCAAAATGAAGCCAAATACAATCTCATCAAACACGCACATATCCCCATAAATTTCTCACCAATAATTATCAACAAAATACCATCTTAAAATATAACCAAACATAGCCTTTGTATTTAGCCAGTTATTAAATTGAATAAGGCTTAATCAACCCTGCAGCCTCGCAACAGTTGTTCGCACGTCTCTCGCCTCTGTTTCAATCCCGCCACCTGTAATTCCCGTAACATTCCACGAGGGTATTTTCGTCAGTCCACTCCAAAATGTGAAAAAAAACTCCCCACCGCCACCGCTCTGGCGAAAACAATGGATTACAAGCAGAGGCTCATCGCGGCGGCGAAATACGTCTGCGATGGTGACGCACGCGCCGCCGATGAAGCGCGTGTTGACTCCTCCGAGTTCGAGATCACGGTGTCGCTCAAACCGCATCAAGTCGAAGGTGTCTCGTGGCTCATCCGACGGTACCACCTCGGCGTCAACGTCATACTCGGTACAATCTTCGCAAAAAAAACATTCAATGAAATTCGATTATCTCTCTTAATTAAAATGTTTTTATTATTGCAAATGTTGTTTTGAAGTATTTTAATTTGATTAATTTTATTTGAATTTCTCTTATGATTGTATATTTTTGTTGGGAATTTGTTTTGCAGGAGACGAGGTGAGAGTTTTGGTTGTAGAGACCTAGTCAACTCGAGAAGTCAATGCTGTACTGTATTATTTGTTTTTATATTTTCTAGAATCATGTTTCAGTTTCTTATAAATGAAGCACATGAATGTTGATGCAATGCTTTGTTTTTTTTATTAAGGATTAATTGTTGAATTGTAGAGGAATCTTGATGTTCCACTCATTTTTTGGGAGCCTGTCTTTGTTAAGAATTATTGGAAAAAACTGTGAAAACAGCATTTCAATTTTGGATGTTAATTTTTCTAATATCAATTGTAAGCTCCTTATGCAATGTGGAAAATCGAAGTTATGTGTTCGACTTCTGCGCAATTCATAGTTGTTATGTAAGATGAAACAAGAAGTAATTCGGTCCTGTGTTCTCTCCGGAATTTGATTGAAATTTTTGAAGTCAACTTTTTTGTTGTTTCATAATTTCTGCGCTGGTATATTGGTAGAAATGAAGTTGAGACTTTTCATTCTATGTCATTTAGAGAATATATATTGAGGAAAAGAGTAATGTCCTCTCGAATTATACTGTCTACTTGGCGTGAACGGTGAACCTTATGCGGTTTATGTAACTCTAGACGTCACAGAGTATGTTAGTTGTGCTAGATATTTTTATCTATTCATCATGAACCCACTACAAGTACATCTTATGAGGCATAATGCTGTCAAGAAGGACCTTTAAGGGAAACATTTAATCGACGTGGCTTTGATGTAAATCCTGTGATATTCTTAATCTTAATTAGGTCTAGATGCTGAAAGGGAGTTTTTTTTGGGGGAAGTACTTACCGCAAGGTCCAAAGAGAAGTGTAACTTTTAGTGATGGTTTCTATGCGATAATGATTTTTTCTTCATGCGGATGGTTTTCCTGTAGATGGGACTTGGGAAGACTTTGCAGGCTATCTCTCTTCTGAGTTACCTGAAAGTATGTCGGAAGTCTCCTGGGCCATTCTGTGAGTAAACATTTTACTTGGACTGGATGTTGTTTGTTTTGGAATTTCTTTTCTGAGATTTTTTGGTCATTATTGCACTGTAACACTTTTTTATACGACCTGCAGTGGTATTGTGTCCTCTTAGTGTAACTGATGGTTGGGTCTCTGAAGTGGCCAATTTTACTCCAAAGCTTAGACTGCTTCGTTATGTTGGAGAAAAAGAGCATAGACGTAAATTGCGTCGGGAAATGCATGAGTACGTAGAAGAGCTGTCATTATCATCTCATGTAAGTAAATTTATGTTTATTAAGTTTGAGCACTAGCATCTGATAATTGAGCTAAAATAATATGTCATGTTATTCTTCTGATTTTTTCTTGTTAATTACAGGTCCCATCATTGCCATTTGATGTGCTACTGACCACTTACGACATAGCATTAATTGATCAGGATTTTCTCTCCCAGTTCCCTTGGCATTATGCAATAATTGATGAAGCACAGCGACTCAAAAACCCTTCCAGTGTATGTTTATAGATTATGAACTTTATTTATATGGAATCCAAAGGTTGATAGATTTTATGCGGTTATAATGCTAGATGCGGTTATCGTTTGAGCAGTCAATCTTGTATGTGTGATTGAATTCATATTTATCATTGATAAACACTATGAAATATGAATAATTTGCTTTTCTGCGAGCATAATGTCGTTGCACATGGTAGAGTAGTTAATAGGTATCTTACTTATTATGCAGGTGCTGATATTATGACCTATCTCTCACACCTTATTGATCTTGATGTATGCATCATTTGTCGAATTTAAACTTGTTTTTACTTTGCAAGCTGGATTTTTAACTACCAGGATTGATGGATATGCCAAGTATTATCCTTTTAGTACTAATCTGTTACTAAACAGAGGATAAAGTAAATGGTTTCTGCTGCTGTAACCTAAGAAGTGATTTCTAGAGAATAATGTTTATCTCTGGAAAGCCAGATATAGTTCTAATATGGTGGTGACCATGTGATATAGTAATTGGGTCTGAATGTAATAATCTCGTTGGTTATCTCTTTAGCTTTTAAACTGCTGTCACAATCTCCTTCTTGTATTCTTTAACAGGTCTTATATAATATCTTAAGAGAGCGGTTTATCATGCCAAGAAAATTGCTGATGACGGGAACACCTATTCAAAACAATCTTACTGAACTTTGGGCTCTGATGCACTTCTGTATGCCTTTAGTCTTTGGATCACTGGAGCAGTTTCTTTCTACTTTCAAGGAAGCTGGAGACCCTGCATGTAAACTTTTCATCTGCATATTGTTTTGCACTTTTTCTATTCCAAAATGAATTGGGTCCTCGATCTTGGATGCTAACGACTGAAAATTCTGATTTCCACTAAAAATCTTAAAAAGTCATGCTCAAAGGTTACCGGTTTTCAAATAGAATGGATCAGACGTGCAAGTTAAATGTAATTAGAATGAAGTACTCAGATTTTATTGATGCTCCCTCTTTACAGTTTTTAGTACCTTTTTTGAGCAGTTCAAGTTGGAGAAAAAGCGAGGGAACAATTTAAGATCTTAAAGAATGTGCTGGGAGCATTCATGCTTCGAAGGACCAAATCTAAACTTATGAAGTGTGGAACTCTTTCTCTGCCACCTGTCACTGAAATCACTGTGTTAGTTTCTTACTACAGCTGTTGCCTCTTTTTTTTAGGTGATTTTGATAAGATCCCAAATGCTGGCGAGGTTTCAATAATTGAGCTTGAAGCTAGTAACCTATGCACTTGTATTGCGTCAAATTTGTTTAAGTAGCACAGTGTGAGTTACGTGGATGATTTTGAATATTTTTTTCCTACAGGATGGCACCTTTAGTTCCCCTTCAAAAGAAGGTCTACATATCAATACTGAGGAAGGAACTTCCAAAACTGCTTGCACTTGCTTCTGGAGCTTCCAATGCTCAATCATTGCATAATGTTGTAAGGAGATTTCTTTACATCCAGGAGTATAATTGTTTCTTCATGTTGGTTCATCACATTATCATACTCATTAATATCACGAAAACGCAAGTCCTATGCTGATAAATTTCAATTTTCCTTCAGGTAATTCAGCTTCGGAAAGCATGTAATCACCCGTACCTTTTCCCAGGTATTGAGCCTGAACCATATCAGGAGGGTGAACACCTGGTCCAGGTAGTCACACTACCCGATCGAGATTTTACATAGCTGAAGTTTTAAACTGAAATGTGAATCTATATAATTACCCGTGCAAATAAAACGAAATAAATGGAAAAATTCAATTAGTCATTCGTGTGGAATCAAGTCACTTTTTTGTGTGCATTCCTACAGTTCCTCATTATTAGATTTATGGCTTCTTTTCGAAAAAAGAAATCTTGGTCTTTTAAAATAGCATATGAGGGAGCCTCTTATACCTGAATTTATATTTCATCAGGTTAGTGGTAAACTTCTAGTTTTAGATCAGCTACTTCAGAAGCTGCACAACTCTGGGCATCGTGTTCTATTGTTTGCTCAGATGACTCATACACTTGATATATTACAGGTCAATCTCTCAACTTCTGTGTATTTACTGGATACTATGTGGCTGACATTATATGAGTCACTTAGTCTTCTATCATATTTGTAAATCATGCAGGACTTTTTAGAACTGAGGAAATATACTTATGAGCGTCTTGATGGTTCAATTCGAGCAGAGGAGCGTTTTGCTGCAATCAGAAGCTTCAGCCAGAAATCTGCCAAAAAAAGTCATAGTGCTGATGCTTACCAGAGCAGCCCATTTGTCTTTTTGATCTCTACACGAGCTGGGGGAGTGGGATTAAATCTTGTGGCTGCTGATACGGTGAGTACGCATTTCTTTACTTGAGATTTCCTGTTATTTCTCACCCAACTGTCCTCGTAGTGTAACTGTTGAAGTTTTCATAACGATCACTGTTAATGTTGTTGAAAGAGTTGAGTGTCACAATCAATTTTTGTTAGCGTTCCATTTAACATTTGATACTTCAGGGCATGTTTAGAGAAGTGTCAATACAGTGACTTAAGAATCAATTTGAACATAAAAATGTATGCTTCGTTACGCTTGTGAACTGCTTGATGAGGAAAAGAGAGTGGCAGCGTTATACAGGGAAATCCACTTCTTCATTAGTGTTTTCTATTTGGTGTTACGCCTTGATTGTTATCATTTTCGTTGAAGATATGCAAATGACCTTTGGCAAATGCCAGTGAGATGTACACTTATTCTATGAGAAAACATGCTGCATTTGGGAATTCTGGCTAGGTAATTGATGCAGACTTTACATGTTCGATTTGAGTCAGGGTTTTGTAACACGTATTGTATTGTATTGGAGTAGTGTCACTCACATGTCTCTGTGTGTATATCTATCTATTTATCTGTCTATGTATTACATTCATATGCACACATATGATATGTATGTGTGTAAATGGCTATTCAACTATGGCCATCTTTGAGATAGACCTTCCAAAAATGAGTTGACAGTAAGCCCTTGGATCATAATAGTCTGTTTTGGACATGTAAAATGCTATTTATGGTAGTAATTTTTGCCTGTCAAGAACAAACATGGTATTATGGCGATTGCTGGGATGTATTTGAGGAAGGAGTACTCTTTTATCTTTGTATCTAACAAACCTCTCCAGAAAGTGCATCTGTTCTTGGCAATATGTAGCAAACTTTTTTGGCTGTGAAGCTATGGTAGATAGGAGTCCCGGGACCCAGTCTGAGTTTAAGCACTTATCTGGATGATGAGCCCTTCTATGTTGATCTTAAGCAGGATTTAAAATTTTGCTAATGAAAGAATCATGAAAAGTGTTCGATCTTTATGTCTTCCCTAGGAGGGACAGTCTAGCATGTTATATCTTATAGTTAGTTTTACTGGGTATTCATGAGGTTGCTGAATGGTTGTTATCCATACAACTCAAAGTGGATTGTATAACAGCTTACGAATAACTCAAACTCTTCGCAGGTCATATTTTATGAGCAGGATTGGAATCCTCAGGTGGATAAGCAGGCTCTGCAGCGTGCACACAGAATTGGTCAAATCAGTCACGTCTTATCTATAAATTTGGTGACCAGCCATACAATTGAGGAGGTAAGTAGCATCTTTTTTTCTTCTTATAATCGTAAGTTTCCAATGCTGATGTGAACAAATATAGGTTATTATGCGTCGAGCTGAAAGGAAGTTACGGCTGAGTCATAATGTTATTGGAGATGATAATTTGGAGCAGGAGGGAACTAATGCTGAAGGAACTGAAGCTGGTGATTTGAAATCTATCATATTTGGGTTGCATGTTTTTGATCCAATGGAGATGAATATTGAAAAATCAGATGATCAACTGAAAATGGATGAACTGACTGGTTTAGCTGAAAAGGTTATTGAGTCCCGTCATGAGTTAGATGTGGGTGATAGGAAGTTTAAGATAAATCCAATGGATTTGATGGATGGTCATGATCTAGTCGTCCAAGAGGGTCCCGAGTCTATTGCTTTTAATCCTGGCCTTGATGAGGCTTCATATATGTCATGGGTCGAGAAGTTCAAGCAAGCATCACCAGAAGATGATAAGGATATGCTGGACTTGGGAAATAGGAGAGGCTTACCAGATGAGAAACATGTTAAAGCTGAAGCTGTTCGTAGGAAGGCAGAGGAGAGAAAACTATCTAAGTGGGAAGCTCTTGGATATCATTCATTATCTGTCAGCAATCCTGTTGGCCCACCCAATCAGGATGTGATGTCGGATTCTGGCTCGGTTCGTTTTGTTTATGGTGACTGCACTAATACTGCAGCAGTTTGTCCTTCTGAGCCTACTATTATATTCAGGTATATATCTTGTCGCTACGTGTAATCTTTTAAATCTATCATTGGTGTGTGCTTGTCAAAAAAAAACTCCTTGTGTCTGATGATTGATTTATGTGCTTGAGTTTGTTAATGAAAGCAATCTTTTCTTCTGATACCCATCTTTTCCCGTTTATAATGTTACTTTATTGGCCAAGTTGACTTTTTCGTGGAGTTCTTATTTAGTGTGTTCGAATTACTAAATTTCCAGTGCTACTGTATGGTGCTGTTTATTACAAGGGTGTTTCTAATAGAAAAAAAATCTCATTAGATGTGTAGAGCTTATAAGACGTATTTATGTAAAATAAGAGTTTATAAGCTTCAAAACTAATATGCCAGGGGATTGTGAACTCTTTGAAAAATGTAAGGAACCCCAGCTTTTATCTTGAAATCTTATGAACTCCTTTAATTAAACAAGCGAATGACAATTTTTTCACTACATGGCAAAAAACATCTCTGCAAGCCCCCAGGCTTTTGTTGCCCAAACAGATTGACAACGTAATTTCGAAGATAAGATCCAATATCTCATTAGTACCCTAAGCCTCTTATGAAATCTAAGAGACTTTGGGGCTCATTAAACTTACAAACATCATCTATCTTTACCAGACCACAAAAGACGTAATCAACCGAAAAATTAACTGAACAACGTGGATTAGAGATGAACATCTAGATTGTTAATATGTCACCTACAACTTGTGATTTTACTTGCTGACTGTTTTTTTGTGTGATTTCACTAGCCGACTGTTTTTTGTTTGTATTTATCTATTGTAATCTTTTAATATGATGGGAAACTGCAAATTATGAAATAACAACATTCAGGAACTACATTTACGACATGTGCATCGCATACTAACATTGGAAACTGGCGAGAATCCTAGTATTGCTTAATGTATGAAGCTCTTGTAATGGGCACTAGCTCTTCTTTGGTTAGAATTATAGATGCTTATTAAATTTGACTTGTTGAAATCCTTTGAGCAGTTGCGTCGATGATTCTGGAAACTGGGGTCATGGAGGTCTGTTTGATGCATTGGCTAGACTCTCATCTACCATTCCCGAAGCATATGAGAGAGCTTCAGAATTTGGGGATCTCCATCTGGGTGATCTTCATCTCATCGAAATAACCGGTCAGTTTCATACCACTATTCTAATCCATTTTTTTTTTTTAACATGTCCTTCAGGACTCTTAAGAATGTTGAACGTATAATAACTTCTGTATTGTACTCCATATTGGAAATCTTATTCTGGATTCTCACTCTTTTAATGAAAATAACCATGTTATTACACTATTCTTTGGTGTGGTGCTACAATTATGTGGTCATGTCAAGACTTTATCCAGCTTCCTTTTTATTCAAAACAATTTTCACGCCTTTATTAACATCCTCTTGGAGGAGTTTCCAATTTCTGTTTAATTTTCTTTCCATTTATGCTTTAAGCTTCATTATCTTTTTTTCTTTTGCTTCCTTCTCTTAGTTATTCTTAGCCTTACATCTTCTTATCCGCAGATGACCATGGTGAACCGAGTACTCATAATAATGCTCGTCAATGGGTATCGTTGGCTGTTGTGCAGTCATATAATCCCAGGCGTAAAGTCCCTCGAAGCAATATCTCTGTCGCTGATTTAGAAGTTTGCCTTGCAAAAGCATCATTTTCAGCTGCTCAATATTCTGGTAGAGTTTTGGTCACTTTTTTGGACTTGCACGCTTCTAATTTAACTGATTTTCATTTCTAGGAGACTTTATTTGCTTCTCCGATTTGCAAATTCAAATTCATTTCTACTGCTCTTATTTTTCATATAAAATGCCGAATCACGGTGTTCTAACTATTCGCAGCACAGATTTTGGAGATGCTTCTTTTCTGTTGGTATCAATTTGTCACCTAATTAAACACGTCAAGTAATATCTTGTTTCCTCCATTTTTTTTTCCTTTCATTTTGGCAGCTTCAATCCACATGCCACGGATTAATTTTCAAGATGGTTCAGATCGTTCGGAATGGTATACTGTTGAACGCCTTCTACGAAAATATGCAGCTATGTACGGCATTAATATTTATGTGTACGTCTCTCTCTCTCACTCTCTCTCATTCATACACACAGCACACAGAGCTTTTGAATTTGTTGGTTTTTTGTTGGCTTATTAGCAAACAAATGCCTTTTCTGTGCAGATATTATTTCCGACGTGCTGTATGAAGCATATAGCGTTCTGCTATTTAATCCCCGACTCCAAGGACATTTGTTTAAATAGTTGCTCCACCTGGCAGTGCCCTTTTGTTCTGATGGCTTATGATGTTTATACTTCGGTTTTGGGAGGCATTGAAGATGTTTTACGATACATTATGAACTCATGTTGAAGTAGTTTTGGAGCTGTATTTCCATTGCCTTATTAATAGACAAAGGTAAATGTCTGTAAAGCTCTCACGGGTGGCTTGCTATGAACTGCAAAGGCCTATGTTTGACAGGTACGTATGTCTTTTAAATAGTTATTGTCAAGATTTTCTATAGAGCTTTGGTTGAATTATTGTATATGTATAAAATATATATTTGATATTAAGTTACACAAAGCACTGTAGGAAGGATAGAGATACGATATATTTTTTAATCCTTGACAATTTAAAATGCATGCAAGTATGCCTCGCTTTATTAAGATGATGAGCATCTATGGCGTGACATACAAGATGAAACATTAAGTGGGAATTGAAAATGCAAAAATGTAAGTATATGAAATCTTTTCTCTAGCTCAATTTGTAGAAATAGCATTAAGATTTTCATCAATATAAATTCTAGTTTGCATATAATATATGTTATAGGCAAATACTTTATAAAATATTTGAAGTCAATATAGTTGGACACTTTGTAAAATGAGGTATCACATACATGACAGAAAAAAAAACACAAACACGCACAAATATGTTTTCAAGCACTCACTCCACATTAGGCCTTATTTGAAGTCAACATAGTTGGACACTATGTAAAATGAGGTATATCACATACATGAAAGAAAACACACACACACACACACACAAAAACATGTTTTCAAGCATTCACGCCACAGTAGGCCTTAGCAGTGCTCTCAGCCATCTGGGGTACACCCCTTAGATAGAATCGGGCCAACCCGAAGTTATCGAACGGCCTAAACTGCAGTGGATGATCCGAATCCACGAGCTCTTCGGGTATATGGGTAGTTCCATGGTTGAATGAGAATAATGCTAGACAATACCTGGGCTTGTCCCCTTTCATTATCACTTGATGCTTCGCTGCGTATACTCTCCCGTTGCTCCATGCCTTTGATCGAATATCCAAACAAATACAAAAATTAAATTAAGTTTATGTGGAGTCATGCACAAGGTATAAACGTTAGGTTTTAGATGATAATTGAAAAATAAAGGATCTATTTTTTTTTTTACATTTCCATTATAATTGAAAATTTAACATAACAAATCAAGTTTAGATATGTGTTCAACTAGATCGGTCTTTAAACTTTGGTTTGAACTCGATTCAATTAATTAAGGAATGGTAAATTTCAGTTTCATTTAATTGGTTTGGGGTGAGTTAGATCAACAGTCCTACCAAATTAGCTCGGATACAAGTTATTCAACTCGACTAAATTAACTTTTAGTCAGTGTTTGCAAATGATTCTGCTCATGAGAAGTTATTAGAAATGGAAGCTAATCATAAGTGTAAAGAATTAAAGTGAGTAGTGTTTGCATATAAATGTTTTAGAAAAAAAGAAGTTGAAAGAGAATGATTGCAAAAGGAGAAAATGTGATTAGAAATTAACTTATTTCCTAAAAAAACAAAATCAGAAATAAAAAATATTTTTTTGAGTCAGAATGGTTTATTTCATGTCACTCACTTTGGTGTCACCAAACTATGTATGTGAACCGTTGGATCTGTATATGATGATGTCGTAAAGTGAAACGTTGACATCATCATATATCATCCAACGGTTTGCAATCCGCTTGGGTGCATACCCATCTAGGTGACATGGAATGAGCCGAGAGGGAGAGAGATTACTTCGTAGGCATCGCCAGCCATGACCACAAACGCCCCCGGCGGGACGTCCACAGCGAACCATTCGCCATTCCTCAGCTGTATTTCCAATCCATTAACCTGGTTTTGATGAAGAATCGATAAGAAACTTTTGTCCGTGTGCACATTTGTTCCCACATTATCGCTTAAGTTGTTAATGTCTGGAGCTGAATATTTTATGGTTCTGACAAGATAAGTCGTTGCTTCAACATGCGATTTATAGTGTTTTTCTGCTCCATAGCTTTCAAACACCATTCTGTCCACTTTTTGTTCCAACTCTGAAACTAGCTTTGCATAAGATAGTATGGTTTCACTGCAACAAGAGAAGAGGACCAAAATGCCAAAAAGAATAATAAAGAGTTCGATTATAAGAAAATTGGAGTCATATCTAATTAGTTATTGTTTGACACATATTTTAGGAATTCATAAATCGCGCCAATAAATGATTGGACAAGAATGGTATGGATGGAAAAAAATATAGAATGTGTATATTATGGTGTTATCTCGCAAAGAGTTAGAAAAACTAAGGAGCATAAATATATATGTATAGCCAAGCTCAAATGAGGATTTTGAATCGATAATCGAATTTCTTGTGCTTGTCTCAATGATTTTCAGCTATATATTTGAATTTCGAATCATATGATAATCATGTTGAATTTTCTGTTCATTCATCATGATCGATTTTAAAATCCACTTAATATTTGAGATACTTTGATATCCTTGACTCTAAAGATTACCTTCAATACAAACATGACCTAGAAGACGTATTCTTAAGCTAACTTCTTGGGCAGTTCGGACCCTCTATTTGAATTTAGTTTGTGGTCTAATATTCTTTTAAATAAACACTTGTTGAATCATACATACTCAGCTTGACATAAATATAAAGTACGAAATACAAGACGAAACACCAGATCGAAATAGAAGGTCAAAAGTGCTACTTGGGATGATTAATTTGAAAACAGGTTCATGAATGATGGGAAATTCTAGCATGAACTGGCTTTAAAAATACCCAAATCCTTCATAAGGAGATTGAAATCTACTTGCTACAAGATCAATGTACACATTTAAGAAGAGTACTAACCAAATCACAAGACACGTGTAATAATACTTATATGTGATTAGTTGGATTCAGTCAAACCCGACCCGATCAAGAACTTTCTAGAAAAACCGACATACCAGAATGTCTTGTTCCCAGAAGGCCACATGAGATTAGTGAAACTTTGAACTGCATCAAAGGTTGTTGCTTCTGGAATTCCCATGCTTTCATGAAGAGGGGCATGGGGCAATTGTCCCACATAAGCATAGATAGCCAACTCACAAGTGTTCCTTAGTTTTGTCTCAAGTGGCAAAGCAAACAGTTCTTGCAGTACATCAAAAAGTTGCTTGTCTAATTCAGATGAAACATTGTCATATAATGCAATAAAAAAACCATACTCTTCAAGAGCATGCTGCACATTCTTGCAATCTTGAATCCATGAACTTGAATTGGGATTCAAAGTCTTTGTGGAAAGATCAAAGATTGGAATTTTGAGAAGTTCTTGAGAATTAGACATAATTAAGTGTAAGGTGCTTTTTGTTTCAATCCTCTAATTGATACACACACACACACATATATATATATATATATATATATATTGGCAAGGACATTGTTATAATAGTTCACATTTATATTAAGATTGTGTCGTCGTCTCGAAATTATTGCCCCATTTATTGTAGTACGATATTAAACTATTTAATTTTTCAATTGCCCTATCATATTGATTTTCTTGTAACTTAATGTTATTGAGAGTTTTAGACTTTAATATTTGTCATATTGTTTAATATAACCCAATCTAATCGAAAAATGATTAATGAAATTGTTTGTTCTTCTACTTCGAAGAATAGTTACATTGATTAGTCAACAACATCAACGTACCTATATTTTGGTAACTTAGAGAGTACATTTTAGACAATTTTTAGTTACAAAATTGGCTTTGTATGACATGTTATTTGACACATAAATGCAAGACATGTAGGTTTATTGTACTTCTGGTTGTGGTATCATCACAATCATGGATTAATGATTACAATTATATTAAAATTCAAAAAGTCCCTAAACTTTTTAAAAATCAAATTGAATAGGGACGCAAGATGAATTAGACATTTATTACTAAACAAATTACATTGAAACGAATAATAACAACCTTTATAGTATAGTTTATTAATTTGATAGCTACATCTATATATATATATATATGTATATATAAAACTAGACAGCATATATATGGCTCTTGGAAGTATATTAATAATTAATGCTATATGGGTGGCAAAGTTACAAATTGACATGTTTATGAGAGACTAAAATCTAATAGACCAAATAATTAAAATGCTGAGGCTAAGATTTGGTCAATTATACCTATTTCTTTAGGGAGGGACCATAGATATTGTGGGGGACTAAAATTTCGTGGAGGATGTGGAAAGAATTGATTGATGGATATTTAGTACCTAATTATAACAAAATAAATACTAGGTGAATAATTATGAGTAGATATATGTTTGTTGGGGATGGTAGTATCAGAGCACGAAAAATAATCAAGAAACAAGAAAATCTAAGCCTAAACATGAAGATAAACAACACGGAGATTTAACGTGGTTCGGCATAATTTGCCTACATCCACGAGCCAACCTAGACTGCATTTTTATTTCTTTCAAAGTACATCGATCGAATTACAAGTGAGTTCTCATATTTATAATGGTGGAGAAGTCTAAACCCTAACAAATTAGGAAAAATACTCTTAAACAATTAGGGAATAATTCCTAACACAATAGGAAACAATTCCAATCAAAGTAGGACTCAAGACATGCCAAAAATAAGGAAAAACGCGTCAAAACTGCTCCAGCCGACGGACCCGCGCCTAGGCGCCGATTGACCACGCCTGGGCGCCACTGTGCCCACGCCTAGGCGCCATCATGGCCACTCCTAGGCGCCGCCGGCAGTGGCTCATCGCACTGTGCGCCCCGTCTTTTGCATCCCGCGCCTAGACACGCATTTGTCTGCGCCTGGGCGCCGTTCCGCTCGCCCGGAATCCCCGAAACATGCTTTTTCTTCCTTTTCACGTTCTCGATCAACTCCGACCCTTCTTGGCTCTATTTTGGCTCCTCTCCTTGACCCTATTTTGATCCGACTCCACCAAATCCATCAATCTCCCACTTGGAGATTGATCAAAATAACCCGAACTCAACTCGAATCATCCCTTCACTTTTCCCAAGTGAAGATCAATCTAGTTGGCACATCCCCAAACACCATGGAGATCAAATCCGAGACATCTCCATGTCTCATCAATTCATCCGTCCCCAGTGCTCCCACTTGACAGACTCTCTTTGTGAACCTTGTTCCCCTTCTTTGAACCCTCGCCACTGCCCTATTCCTTTTGGTGATCAGCCAACTCTTGAATACCGTGGCATATCCAACTCGGTCCAACTAACCCTCGGATATAGGTTACTCTAAAAACCCGAAACATGTCTCACAACCCCACAACTTCTGTTGCTCTCAATCATCCTCCTCACTGGAGGAACCACCTTGGTCAACCCATCTCACGACATCCTTACACCAAGGACTTTCCTGCCTTGGTCAACCCGTCTTACGACATCCTTACACCAAGGACTTTTCATTGGCTATCTCGAATCTTCCTACATATCTGCTCCCTGCCTACTGCATGAGCTATGTTTGATCCATCCGCCAATACTTTGGTTTTTCAATGGCAACTCGGATCGCCCACATATTTGCTTAATGTTCCCACTGCACAAGCTATGTCTGATCCATCTGCCAACAAAACCCCGGCTTCGCGAATCTGCCTATTTGGCTTCGCATCCTGCCACCATGACTTCCGGCTCCACTGTCAACCCCTCTCGGCTCCGTTTCCTGCCTTCATGGTTTATATCCACGGGGTCATGCCTACACAACTCTGCCCCTTGGTCTCTAGACTACACATATCTGCTCTCTCGGCCTTCGATACTGTCACTCTGACCTCTGGCTAGGTTGATTGCTTCTTGGCTCCATAATTCAGCCTCCCCGGTCCCCGACTTGCTCGTTCTTTCGCCTTCTTGGCAACACGAGTCTGCCCACTTGACTTCTGGCTATACGGATCTGCCCCCGGCACTGCAACTGCTCCCACTGGCTTCATGTCTACCCACCCGGCAACACAAATCTGCCACCGCTGTTGCGAATCTGCCTCTGCATCTGGCACCACGATTTTCCAACGTTTTCTCGTTAATGTTCAACGGGATTACTCTTCTTTTCTGGTTGGTGATCGAACTGACCCTATCCTCCTCTGTCATCTTCTCCGGCTTCACCACGACCACAATCCGTGCTCTCTGCAACGAAATCGTCGAGCTTGATTATTCTTCCATCTCCTACCATCGTTCCCACGACGAAATCCGTGTTTAGCCAAAAAACACTTCCCCATAGATCTAGATCTAAGACGTCTCCTAAATCTACAACCTATGGTTCTGATACCAGTTGTTAGGGATGGTAGCATCAGAGCACAAAGAATAATCAAGAAATAAGAAAACCTAAGCCTAAACATGAAGATAAACAACACGGGGATTTAACGTGGTTCGGCATAACTTGTCTACATCCACGAGCCAACCTAGACTACATCTTTATTTCTTTCAAAGTACATCAATCGAATTACAAGTGAGTTCTCATATTTATAATGGTGGAGAAGTCTAAACCCTAACAAATTAGGAAAAACATTCCTAAACAACTAGGGAATAATTCCGAACACAATAGGAAACAATTCCAATCAAAGTAGGACTCAAGACATGCCAAAAATAAGGAAAAACGCGTCAAAACTGCTCCAGCCGACGGACCCGCGCCTAGGCGCCGACTCTCCACGCCTGGGCGCCACTGTGCCCACGCCTAGGCGCTGTCATGGCCACTCCTAGGCGCCGCCGGCAGTGGCTCATCGCACTGTGCGCCCCGTCTTCTGCATCCCGCGCCTAGGCACGCATCTGTCTGCGCCTGGGCGCCGTTCCGCTCGCCCGGAATCCCCGAAACATGCTTTTTCTTCCTTTTCATGATCTCGGTCAACCCCGACCCTTCTTGGCTCTATTTTGGCTCCTCTCCTTGATCCTATTTTGATCCGACTCCACCAAACCCATCAATGTCTTCCTAGTACGATCAAGATTTAAAAATATCAAATGTTGAAAGGATCTTTTTTTTTTTCTCTTTAAAGAGTTAAATTATTTGGCTATGTGTATATATGACCATGCTTGCTTGTGCACAAAATTATATAAATTTATATCAATTTTGTCTTATGTCGGCTGACATAATGTAACACTTGCATGAGGAAAGCAACAAGTTTGATTGATATTTTTTCTTTTATTTAAGAAAACAATGTGGCTATAACCGGTAATATTAACACTTGCATGAGGCTAGCAATAATTTGATTGATATATAATTTATTATTAATTAAGAAAATTTGCATTTTTAATCATTAATGTATTAGTTACGTTATAGGATTGGTATATATTTCCTAGACCGAGGACGAATGAAAACAAACATATTGCTAGCATAACTCACTGTGTTTGGTTTGCTTGTGGGACTTCATTCCATAGGCTCGAAAGTCGAAACATGATACTTTGAGTCTCAGGACTCTGTACTCTGCTAATGTTAGAGCTGAGTCCAAGGTTGAGAAAGCATTTTTTGGTATGTACCACCAAAATAGGACCCCTAGTATGTTTTCAAATATTGGATTACTATGTATCGCAATCGAGTTGGTTATTAGATATATTATAGTAGATTATGAGCTTAGATTATGATCCATTTTGCTATATCTTTTGCTTCTTGCATGGAGTTCAAGCTTAAATAACATCCAATTGAATTTTTGTCATTAAATAAAGGTGGAAATTAAGAGGTGCAAACAAGTTGAGCTCGACAAAGTTTATAGGCTTAAGTCTTGACGCTTGAGCATCAATTCGGTTATAGTATGTCGAGCTGGAGATCAATGTACGCATATTACTTTATTAATTAATTATTATTATATATATATATATATATTTACTAAATATACAAATATATTTTACTAAGTAAGGAGTATATAATATTAATGAGCTTGCAAGTCGCTCGCTAGTCATGAATAAAAATAATAAAACTCGAGTCGATGAGTTCTTGCTGTGTTAGCTCTCAAGATTCGCAAGTCGACCCGATTTTACTCGACTTTGACGGACACTATCAAGGACCATAATCTATTTACATTAATTTATTTTAGATTTCTCTTCCATAAAGTGATATGGCGTTGTATATATATATATATATATATATATATATATATATAGAGAGAGAGAGAGAGAGAGAGAGAGAGAGAGAGATGTCATTAGCGATCACATCTAACTTTGTATCACATGGTGTTTTTTTGCGCGAGAGAGAGGTCATTAGTCATGACATCTAACTTTGTATCACATAGTTTTTTTTTTTTTTTGTGTAATTTCTAGTTTGCCTTGCGTTCATGTCCTAAGCATTTTAGAGCAGCTTGGGGCTGATCCATTGGATTCAAGTTCTCAGCATTATACACTTTCAGGAAGCCCATAGGCCCATGGGCCTTAAGAAGCCCATTCCATGGTACCAACCCATCTTGAATTCCCTTTCCATCACAAGAAAATGAATCATATTACATCTTTTGACTACTGTGATAGTAGTTCAAAGTATTGACCGATATTTTATGCAGTTCGGTGCGATTTGAAATTGTTGGTTTGTATGTAGCGTCCAAAAGTTGAATTATCTTTTGATTGTATTGGATAATACAATGATACTAGTCCGTAATGCACACTCGATGCGTGTGCCAATTTTTTTTTAACAAGAAGATTTTTATAAATAAATTTAATTAAGTTTAAATAAAAAGCGAGAAAAAAAAATAAAGAAATGAGAAATAAAATCTATAAAGGAAATAAAAGAACAAAAAAAATATATTCTATATCAGGTGCTATAGACCATGTGATTGTCCTTTAGACAACTCAATAAAATTATTGAGATGTCATTATGTCAGTCGCATGGTATATTACACCGAATTCATAAAATAAAACTCCAATGGTTTCACCAAAATGGTTGACAGTCCAAAACAATTTCTCTAAAGTGCTCTTCAATTATATATATAAAATAATAGTATAGATAATATAGATAGATAGTATAGATTAACCGATCGGATCTTCGTCTATATGTCTATAGAATATAGGCTAAATGTGTGTATAGCTTTCGATCCAACAATCTTTTTTAAAGTTGGATTGATATATTTACCAATTTGAAATATATAATTGTTGGTTTTGGAAATAACCTAGTAATATGGCTAGAGCAAGTTCGAGTAAATTAATTACAATAAAATCACTCTTGGTTTGCAGCTCAAGAAGATATATATGCATGCCTATGTGTGAATGGTGTGTGTGTGTGTATATATGCATTGCAACAAAAAAATAGATATTTGGTGCCTATGTGTGAATGGTATGTGTGTGTGTATATATGTATTGTGTGTGAGTGTGTGTGGAAGGTAGATGAAAGTAAATTTTTAAGTACCGGAAGAAATTAAGACAACCTAATAATTTGTTATTGTTTACTATTATTTTGATAATTTAATTTCGAAACAAATGATCTTTCATAGCATTATTTTCCAAATGACCTTTTAAGAAATTCAACATAATCACAATTATTAGTGTATGATGAGCTACATGTAGCTCTTTTGGCCATTAAACGATTATAATTATCCTGATACTCGAAGTCCCAATAATTCTTAAAAATAACCCATCTAATGGTCGATTTTTCGTCCTCCCTTTTTGGGTAAATACTAAATAACATTCTTTCTTGCAATAAGCTCCAACTTTTGGTCATTGGATGCTTATATCCTGATTAAAGTATAATATTCTCATAACAGAATTTATGTATTCTTCTCATTTCTTGCACTTCAAATTATTGGTAGTAATTAGGAATGTGCCACTAATTATATAACCTGATCATAAACCAAATTTCTGAACTGAACTTAATCTATAAAAATTGTTGAAAGAGAAAAGATTGTTGAAATCTAAGACCTTCACACATCCAGCATTATATGGATTATTAACTTGTTCATGCTAATGTTCCTTGTAACCAAACACTCTCCAACACTATACTAAAAGTCCCATATATAATCACCCTATTTCCGTCAATCTTTTGCACTCAAAAATCTCAACATCCCTTCATACTAACAAACAATGTCTCACAACAACAATAACAACAATGGTGAAACAAAGTTATTTCCTTCACAAGCTCGGCGAGTCCCGACGCCTGGAAAGGCAACAGTCCTCGCGATTGGCAAGGCCTTCCCGAGTCAACTCGTTCCTCAGGATTGCTTGGTCGAGGGCTTCATTCGGGACACTAAATGCGATGATTTGGTCATCAAGGAGAAACTCGAGCGTCTGTGTAAGCAAAATTAATTTACTAATTATTACATAAAATCATCATTGGTTTTTGAATTATAGGTGTCTAGTTCGGATCCTCTACCAAAAATAAATAAATTATATTTGTAAACAAAGATGGAGTAATTACATGTTTATTAAATGTAATTTAAGATATAGGATATTTACATGCATACCTATCACTTATTGAGAAATTACCACAAGCGCCCTAAAAATTTTAAAATTACCAACTAGAGATTGAAATTGTAACTTGTTTTACTGACAGGGGAAATTACGATCATTTTTCAAATCCTTGTGTAATACACTACTTATGGATTCACTATGCAATCCTTTTGGCCACCTTTTTATATAAAGTGCTTGATATTTCTCTTGCTAGGTAAAACCACAACTGTGAAAACAAGATACACAGTAATGTCAAAAGAAGTATTAGACAAATACCCTGAACTAGCAACAGAAGGCACTCCAACGATCAAGCAACGCCTCGACATTGCGAATCCCGCAGTTCTAGAGATGGCGAAACAAGCAAGCTTGGCATGCCTAAAAGAATGGAAAAGGCCAGCCACAGATATAACTCACGTGGTCTTCGTTTCTTCGAGCGAATTACGCCTTCCAGGTGGCGACCTCCTATTGGCCGCAGAACTCGGCCTGAAAAACGATGTGGGACGTGTGATGCTATACTTTTTGGGCTGCTATGGGGGTGTCACAGGCCTCAGGGTGGCTAAAGACATCGCTGAGAACAATCCAGGGAGTCGAGTTCTACTCACGACTTCTGAGACCACTATTTTGGGCTTTAGGCCACCAAATAAATCGCGCCCTTATGATCTAGTGGGCGCGGCTCTATTTGGCGATGGTGCAGCCGCGGTTGTGATTGGCTCCGACCCTATAATTGGGAAAGAGTCACCTTTCATGGAACTAAATTTTGCAGTCCAACAATTCTTGCCAGGTACCAAAAATCAAATCATATTTCACATTGGAAAATGCTATATATATATATAAGATTGATTTTTGACATTATCATGCATAAGTAGTGATCATGTGTGATATAAGTAACCTTTGAGCACTTTGTGCGCTCTCTGAACCACGTTATATCTTTGTGTTTCTTTCTTTATATATAGTCCATTTCCTCTTCATATTTAACATGATTTGATTTGATATTTAATACTAGGCACAAGTACTGTGATCGACGGGCGTATTTCTGAAGAGGGTATTTACTTCAAGCTCGGAAGGGACCTGCCCCAGAAAATCGAGGATAATATTGATGAATTTTGCAAAAAGCTTATGAAAAAAGCCGGTTTGGTCGAATATAATGAGTTGTTTTGGGCCGTGCATCCTGGTGGACCGGCTATATTGAACCGACTGGAAACCGTTCTCGGGTTGGATACAGGGAAATTGGATTGCAGCAGAAGGGCATTGATGGATTATGGAAATGTTAGTAGTAACACTATATTTTATGTGATGGAATATATGAGGGAGGAGTTGAAGAACAAGAAGGAAAATGGAGAAGAATGGGGACTTGCTTTGGCTTTTGGCCCTGGAATTACTTTTGAAGGCATTCTTCTTCGAAATCTTTGAAAGCGGTCCGAACTGGATTTTTTCGTGAAAAGATGTGTTGGATTATCCTTAGTTTCGATTTTATTTCATGTTGTGAGAGTTATATTATATTGCAAGAAAATGAGTAATTGTAGTAGAAAATTGAAGGGTGTGTAATTGCAATTGGAAGGAAGGATTAATTGCAGTTATTTTATGAATGAATTAAGAATTTGTTATGCAAAACTAATATATTTTCTTTTTTTTTTGGAAAAATCAGTGAGTACATTGTTCAACATTTAGTTCAATAAGATGTCAAATATAATCAATAATTGTAAATTAGAGAGATACTATTTTATTCAATTTACATAAATCTAAGAAGTTAGCACCAAGAAAATAACGGCTTAAGAAATTGTTTATCTTGAAATGTTAGTTTATGTGGATTAATTTAGTTTCAAATATTGTTGATTATTGTGTGTCTAAATTACCTCAAGTTTTTTCTTTTTTTAATTACCAAAAATACGAAATATTTAGCTTGTAGAACTTAATATTGTGGATATAGTCCAACCCATATATCAGTGTTCTTGAGATTTTAATTTTCAATAAAATCAATCATAAGGACAAATATCACTAATATATAGTTTCTGAAGTTTCATTTGTGTATCACTTTGGTCATTAATATACCAAATATGAAACCACAAAAATATTAATGCACCAAATATGACATTATTGTACATGAAATTTAATTTGTGTTTCACTTTCGTTCTTTGGGCCATTTTCTTGTGTTTCGACCGGATCAGGCTCATGTGCACCTCACACGTCAAGTTTAATTTGCGTTTCACTTTTGTCTATAAAGTTTAAAATTGCCATGTAAGATGAACAAGCCGCTCGATCCGACCAAAACTCACTAAAAATGACTTGAATGACGAAAGTGAAATATAAATTGAACTTCATCAGAATAATATCGTAACATTTGGTATTTGAAGGATGAAAATGATACAAAGGTGAATCTACATAAACTATTAACAACATATATCTTAATCATGATAATTCATGTCTGTTAGAATTTATTATTTAAATGGTTGTATCTTAAAAGTCGAAATCTCAAGAACTTTTAAAAATAAGAGAAAATTACTAAAATCCCTCTAAAATAAACTTTAATATCCAAAAAAATCCATAAAAGTATTTCTCAATCCAGAAAATTCATTCCACCAACTTTTTATTCCAAAATTCTCAATATTTAGGGTTAATAAATTTATGGAATTAGTCACCCTTTAGCCTTTTAAAACTTTTAATAAGATTTAAAAAATCTGAAAATTTAAGATTAAAATCATAATTAGTACGATTATCAATATAAAGTTCTAAATAAATAAATTAAATTTTACACGAAACTACAATTGATTAATTTTTAGGGATTTTAATTTTCAATATATTGATTAATTTCCAATATAATCATAACGACAAATATCACCAATATATATCATTATTAGAAGTTTTTGGGATTTTAATTTTCAATATACTCGTAAGGACAAAAATCACTAATATATAGTTTCTATAGATTCATATCATTTTAATTTTCAGTCATTAAAGTTCCAAACACTACATTATCGAACATGAAGTTTAATTTGTGTTTCACTTTCGTTTTTCGGACCATTTTCATGTGTATTTTGGCGGGATTAGGCTGTTAGGTGTATGACCTCAATGCCAATGAGGAACTAGATTATAGTAGGCCATTGATCAGTTATTTTGTACAAACAATTATATGTTTCTATTTATAGAATAAATGTTTTGATTTTGTTCATATAATCTAAATGACATTTAAATGTGTTAAACAAATAAGTCCGTGAGATATGAAGATAGACTTTCCACCTCTTATGATTGAGAGGAGGCACTGGAAGAGTCAAGTACTTAATCTCTGAATTGATAGCTCGCGAGTTAAGGAATTTTAATTGGGAATTAAAATTCAACTAGTATGCCACCTGCTTTGACAAAGAAGTGCCAGTCGAACACTAATTAGATAGTAGGAGATGGTGTCATGAAAATAATTAATGGAATTAACATATTTGAACTCGACTCGCATTAATCCAATTACATGGGTATTTACTTTTTGACAGTCAATGATTGAGATTAAGATTGTGATAGTATGTGTGAACTTTAGACCTGATGAGTCATTTAGAATGTGCTTGTAGTATTGAATATGTTACCAGAGTAGTTAGACCCGTATCACCTGATAGGTGGGGTCGACCTCGAAGTATGATAAACATGGTGCATTCGATATTGTAAGATAATTGCCAATATGGGATTTACTGTCTCGCTAGTAAACAAGTATGTGACATGTACTATCATAAGTAATTGAAATTACAAAGTCTCTAGCCAAAGCATATAAACTAACTAGTGATAGTCACTGAGGGTTATTTGGTAATTTCACATTATTATGATTAATGAGTACAACATCAAGTTCTATGAGTTTGATGTGCCATGGCTCTTACTTGATCGTGTCACGCCGGTGAAGAGTTTATATGCATATGGTAATTGTAATCAAGGTTCGTGATGACATGTTCATCTCACATTCAATTGGGCTACAATTTGGTTCCACGGTGCTAGCTAGGTGACAACCTTATCCTTTGGTATCATCCCATTGCCAATTGAATTGAGCCTAGAGAGTCGTGCTATTCACATTATATGTGATTGAGGGAAATTTATAATTTTGATCCCATAACTTAGCCCATGTATACTTTTGATCCCAGTATTATTGACTTTAACACTATACGTCCCATAACACCAAAAAATGTGTGTTTTTGATCCCAAGATACAATTCCATCATGTATTTGACGGAATTGGCATGTGCGGCTCATGTGGGATCAGCCCTATTGAAGTATATCTTGGGACCAAAAACGCACATACATCCCATAACTCCAAAAAACGTGAGCCGCACATGCCAATTCCGTCAAATACATAACGGAATCGTATCTTGAGACCAAAAATGCACATTTTTTTGGGGTTATGGGATGTATAGTGCTAAAGTCAATAATACTGGGATCAAAAACACACATGGGCTAAGTGATGAGACCAAAATTGCAATTTTTTCGTATGATTGACTAACAAAATGGATGACATGATTTAATTAAAGATATTTAATTAGATTAAATAAATAAATTAAATTATTTAATTCATAAGTTAAATTAATTTATAATTTGAATTAAATTAATTGGATTAAAGTAATTAATTAAAAGTCAATTGGATTGGATTTGGACTTAATTAATTACACATGAGCTAAGATGGAACGAAGCCAGAAAGCCCATTCCACATAGGCCTAGCAGCCGGCCCTCACTAATTGGACTAGGGATTTTGTTATCTTGGTATAAGTTGTTAGTCAGTGTCAGAATTTTACACAAGTCAAAAATTTTGAATCTGACTTTGAGCCAAAGAAACCTTAAGCAAAAGGAAAAGACAAAAAATTCCCTCCTTATCTCCATCTACCCGCCGCCGCCATAGTTGCCGGGGAAGAGATCAGAGCTTTCTTAGAGATTTTTCCACGTGATAATCTAGAGGCAGGAGTTTGGGGCTGCTGCTGATTATTCGAGTTTTGTCGTCAAAAGGTAATTCGATTATCCTCTTTCGTAATTTTTCTTAATGAGAATTAATATCATGAAACCGCAGATTCGATTTTTGGAGTGATTCAGATTAAATTTTTATCCGCTCGACCAAAACACAACGTAGGCATAATGTGCACTTCACACATCAAGTTTAATGCGTGTTTCACTTTCGTTTTGCGGACCATTTTCCTGTTAATTTTGACTGGATTAAGCATCATGTGCACTTCACACATCAAGTTTAATTCGTGTTTTATTTTTGTCTCTAAAGTTTAAAATAGTCATGTGAGATGCACATGCTGTCCGATCTGACCAAAATTCACTGAAAATGACTTACCTTATAAAAGTAAAATACAAATTAAACTTTAAAATGTTATAACATTTGGTAATTGAAGAATAAAATTGATATAAAGGTGAAACTACACAAACTATTAACAACATATATCTTATCCATGATACTTCATACATGTTAGAGTTTATTTTTTAAATGGTTGTACCTTAAAAGTCGAAATCTCGAGAACTCTTAAACTAATTCCAACCCTACGTGCTATATCCAAAAAATCAATAAAAGTATTTTTCAATCCAAAAAATTCGTTCCACCAACTTTTCATTCCAAAATTCTCAATATTTAAGGTTAATAAATTTATGAAATTAATCGTCCTTAGCATTCTAAATTAAAAATTAATCAGTTGTAGTTTCGTGTAAAATTATTTGTCTAGAACTTTTATATTGATGATCGTACTAATTATGAATTTAATCTTAAATTTTTCAAAATTTTTAAATCTTTTTATAAGTTTTAAAAAATATTTTTTTAGATAATTGCCATATTAAAAATAAAAATAAGTTATATAAAAATATTTAAATATTTAATATTGAAAAATAAAATCCGTATTATACGATTTATCAATTTGAAATTTTTTAAATAAGACAATTTCGATAGAAAAAATCCATTGATCAATTATTCACTTAATAAATGAAGGATAACTTAGTCCAAAAAGTTGTAAATCCTAACTTTTGAATTTTCTGGAATGAAAAGTTTACGGATTGAATTTTTGAGATTGAGAAATAATTTGATGGGTCTTTTAGATACAAAATTAATTTTTAACCCTACGTGCTACTAGGGGTGATCGCGGTTCGATTTTGTGATTTTTTTTATTAATTTCAAAGCGAATTGCCAAGTGCGGTTTGGAGGAAATAAAATTTTAAATTGCGGTTTTGTAAATCAAAACCTACTATGCGGTTTTGTGCGGTGCAGTTCGCTGCAGTTTGGCAGTTTTTCAATATCTTTTACATTTTAAAACTAAATAAACGTACAATGTTTGCCATATTTTGTGTTAAACTAATTAATAAAAAAATAATGATAATTGATAACTAAGAAAATATTTATCAAGATTAAATTCCATGAATTATTAAAAAAATACTAATGTCATTACATATTATTATATAAGTGTATCATACGTTTAGAACATGAAAAAATACTGGTCTATCAATTTAAATATTTGTTTTTACACCGAGTATGATTATTATATGTACATATTTTACTAATGTATATATATTTTATCAAATAAGAACACACTCATCTATAAGAAAATGTTTTCATCTAGCTTGCATGAAAAGTAGTATTAGAAATTTGTATATAAATAAGTAATACAAAAAATGACATGTTGCAATTGTTTGTTTATTAAAATTTGTGCACTAAAATCTGCAAAAGGATATTGTAAAGTATATTATAAAGTTATAAAACAATAGGTAATCTAATGCGACATTGCTATTACAAATAATGTGATAGTTAAATAGAACAAATGTTATAAATATAATCCATAATACTTTTTTTCATCAAAAATCTTTAAGTGTCTATTATATAAAAAAATATATAACACTAAAATATCATAAGATATTATCACTCTAAAAGTTTCAAGTACAAATGTTGATTGAATATATTATTAATCTTGTAAAGGATATAACTATATCAATTCAATAACAAATATTAAATAAAACTACAAATATAAATATTATTACGAGTAAAATCTATTAAAAGTTCAAATTAAAAAAGAATAGTATACATATATATATATATAGGCGGTGGCGGTGCGGTTCAGTTTTTTTAACACTAATTTTGAAATTAAACCTCATAGAGCTGTACGGTTTTCATTTAAATTTTAAACCACGATTTGCTTGGAAATTTGACAAAAAACGATACGATTCGATCGGTTCGGTCGGTTTTTTAAACCAATTCACACCCCTACGTGCTACTTTGGTGGCCCTTCAGACACAAGAAAAATAAAAAAGGACACTAAATTTATGGTTTCAGTACACGAAAACGATGCCGTTTCATGGTTCGCCACCGCCCAATTGTTGATCCTTGGAAGCCTAGGGCTTGTATTAATGTTACTTCTTCTCTTCACAAATTTAATTACCTTCGTTAAATTCGTTTGTTTAACAATTAAAATCCTCTCTTTTACGCTGCGATTTTCACTGAATTTTTCACCGCTCAACAATTTCTTCAAATTCCACGAAATTTCTTCAATTTAATCTTTTTTTCTTCTAAGTATGGATGCTAGAAATTCCGAAAGCGGAGAATCCAGTACACCGATTGTGGTAATTTTTCTGATTTTTAATGTTTTTTTTTACGTATTCAGTTCTTTGTTTAATCTGTTTATGGGTGTAAAATTTATGTTTTGAGGTGATTGTAATTATTTGAATTTAGCCGAACGGAGCGGCGATGAGAGATGACCGCCCTGGAATTCCGCAATTATTTACAGCAGTGCCTACTTTCAATGATGCTGCTTCTTATCTCGCGGAGACCACTTCGATTTTCACTCGTTGCTTCCCTGGTATTTTGAGTGTTTTGATTACTATATCTGAAGTTATGGTTTTGAGTTATGTGAAATTAAGCGTTATCCATCAAGTTCTGCAGGGTAGGATATTGTTGATGTGAAGAAGTCTTGAACATTTGTGGTGTTTATAAGCTAGCATTCGTTCGTTTCGGCTTTTGTTTCGGGTTTAGCACTGTTTCCGAGTTCTGGGTTCATGTTAAATTGTGTGCTGGTTTAGAAATTTGTTGTTAGAAGTATCTTTTTTGAGACTCGATATTCACTAAGAGGAGGTTTTATGTCTAGAACACTATGAGTCATGCTTCTTGTGTGAACAAAAAGAGTATACCTTGTCATCCGGTCCAAGCGCAAAACGGAGAATTGATTTAATAGAAAGTTAACTTTTGGTTGGGGGGGGGGGGGGGGGGGGGGGTGGAGTTTGAAAGTTTCACTGCATCAGTGGTTAAAGAATTGGTTAGAAAGGGCAGGGATATGATATGAAATGGATATGAAAATAGATAGGAATGAGGAAAAGGTTGAAAAAATGGATATAATGCTTTGTGCATGTTGGAGATAAGTAAGCCAATTGATCAAAAGCAGATTTTAGTACAGCATCATGAAGCAGTTAAGTCCCTTGCGTCAGTAGATGTAGCTATTTATTACTTTTTACTATTCCACTAATTGATAAAACTTTTGTAATTAAATTTACTGATTTTGGTTATTTTGGCTAAGTTCCTTCAAGTTATACCTTTCACAGCAACTGCTCTCTCTCTCTATAAACTACAGCATTCATCCCTTTTCCGTGCAACCTTTTTCATCAAACAATAATTTCGAAAAGAAAAAGATGCTCCATATAGGAATATATCTTCCAACAGTTTACCTTAGTTAATCTCTAATGCATTTAATTCTTCAACACTTCTTCTAATGTAGGACCTCTAACTAGAGACTCTGATGGGCTGGAAATGTTGGCATTTCTTCCTAGAGAAGCTGGAGCCTCGGCAGCTGACATGAATTTGTCTTCAAGTGCCATTAATCAATTCAATGCTCCAGCTGTCCCTGGTGAAATAACCAGGGGGGTAGCTGGAGAGTCTTCTCAAAATTCTAATGTGCTCGTGCAATCAAATAACACCAACCGAAATGGCATTTCCATTTTTCAAGGGTATTTATCATCTGAGCCTACTAGTATGCGCTTTTATGACTTTATGATATTTAATGCATATTTTTATGGACGGAGCAGTTTTGTCTTTTTCAATTTGATATGTATCACTATATCCTCACATAAATTCAGTGTTTCTGAAGACTTCTCGTGTGCTTCACATCCTCATTTATTTTACTTATAACGTACTGTTATTGTCATGTTCAATTTATTTATTTATTCATGTTTCTTGTCCTATTAGCCTCTTTGAAAAGGTGAGGAGGACAGTTCGCGGCTCTGCTGATGACATTGGATGGCTACAACAATCCGCGGACATGCCTCCGGTTGAAGATGGAACGGAAAGATTTACGGAAATACTCGATGATATAAGGTAAAATGATTTGAGCATTTTCTCCACTTCATCTGACTAGTTACGCCTTTTAGTTTCAAATCTATAAATTAGTCATGTTCTTTCTATATCAGGCATGGTTTGCACAGCTTGCCAAACACAATGGTCTACTTGCTGGTCCCAGGTAGCAATCCTTTCTCTTAACTACATTTACTTTTCCGTGATGTCATTTTAGCATAGTATATCTCAATGCATTAATCGTGCTCCTTAAGCTACATTTTGTATAACCCCACTATGTTTTCCTTGAGTTACAACCAACAAAGTTTGTTTTACTTGGCATTTTCCGGCTCCAATATGCATGTCTGTTGCTTGATTTCTCACTCAAATGGCATGATGTTCTACAGATCTTGAAGTTGAATAGCGAATTATTGGCTCAAATCATGTCTATATTATAGAAAATCGTGATTATTGTTGAAGATTTTGCTTTAGTTTTAGCTGTTTGTGATCTAGTTGGCTAGACAAGTTGAATACTGACAATCTAGAAACTTGATTGAATATGTTAATTTTTTTGTGATGTGTTGTGTAATCAATAATCATTATTTTACAACACTAGCCTTTTTATACATGCTATAGACATAAAAAGATTAAAAAAAGAAGTTTCTGTTCAGATGTGCTGTGTAATTATTATTTTTACAAAAATCGGCTGATGGTTTTACCCTGTCCATAGGTCTTTTCAGCAACCATGGACCTCTTTATTTCGTGAATACGAAAACAAGTTTTTTGAAGATGGGGCTCACATGTCATATTGCCAAAATACACAGCGAGGTTTGTTCAATTAACCATGATATCTAGTGTGTACTTCTTCTATTCAGTAATGAACTCAAACTTTAGGCTTCAGTGGAAAAGAATGCCAAAGAGATAAAGGACTATATAGAAGAAATATATTGGGGTTCAAAGAAGCGTGTTTTGCTACTCGGCCATAGTAAAGGGGGAGTAGATGCTGCTGCTTCTTTATCCATGTATTGGGATGAACTGAAAGATAAGGTTGCAGGATTAGCATTAACACAGAGCCCATATGGTGGTAGTCCAATTGCTTCAGACATACTGCGGGAAGGTCAGCTTGGTGATTATGTTAACATTCGTAAACTTATGGAGATCATCATTTGTAAAGTGATCAAGGTATATTTGGACTGCTTTTTCTCTGATAATATTGCTTGCCTCCTTTAATGCTTCAGTATTATATTATCATTGACATAAAGATCTGAAAAAGCTAAGGCCTTCTTGTTTTCATTCTTGTTTTTCATCTGTCATTGTTTTCAAATGGTTTTGGTTTTTGTATTGGTTTATGTGTGAAAATGAATATGTTTGGATGGTTTAGGTGAATTTTGTAAGTTTTGTAATAAAATGGTACTTAAGTAACTCCAGTGTTTCCATTGGGGTTTCTTTATGTCCGATAACATCAGAGGTACTGGATATACATCCAGACCTGTGGTTGTATATCTGTATTACACCAAAACTCAGGGAGGTCGATGTAATTACCCCTAAAATTAATGATATCGATTGGGATGATTCTTTCTTCTACTATTAGGGTTGGTTACGCAATATGCATTTTGCTATATTGCATATATATCTCCCTATAATGCACACGGCTCGATATACTAAGGGTAAATTACATAGACACCCATTATGTGAGACCCTAATTACAAAAAACACCCCGAGGTTTGAAAATTACCATAACTTCCCCTGCGTGTAAAAGCATATTACAATTTCACCCGCTTGCAGTAGAAAGCAGATACAATTTCTCCCCGGTTTTTCTAGCTGTTCCGGGGGATCAGGGTAATTTGCAAAACCTTAAGGGCTCGTGGTAAATACCCAATAAGTGAAGAGGTGTGATTGTAAGTATTTCATATACTTATGTTGTCGACTATTCCACAGGGTGACATGCAGGCACTAGAAGATTTAACTTACGAGAAGAGAAAAGACTTCTTGACAAAATACCACTTACCAAGGGAGCTCCCCGTCGTCTCTTTTCACACAGAAGCTAGCATTTCTCCAGCCGTCCTGGCCACGCTATCTCGTGTTGCTCACGCAGAACTTCCCGTGTTTGCCCCTCTTTCTGATGGCCAACCCACAACGCTACCCGTCATGATCCCTCTCGGGGCTGCAATGGCTGCCTGTGCACAGCTGCTTCAGATTAGGTATGGTGAGAAGAGTGATGGGTTGGTAACTTGTCGTGATGCTGAGGTCCCGGGGTCCATTGTGGTAAGGCCGAAGCGTAAGCTGGACCATGCTTGGATGGTTTATTCGTCTTTGAATGACGACCCGTCTGAAGCAAATGCTTCACAAGTGTGTGAAGCTCTTTTGACTTTGCTTGTTGAAGTTGGGCAGAGAAAGAAACATGAATTTGCCAGGAAATATGAATGAAACTCTTTGGATGAAAATGCACTTAAATTTACAAATATGCTTCTTCTTCTTTTTTTCATTTTTTTTTCTCTCTTTAGTTGTATAATTGAGATTTGGTAATGAAATCAATTTTTTTGTTCTTTTATATGTTAGTGTTAACTTGTTAAATTCTTGAAACGACTTTTCAATTAGTGGAAATAAATATGGTAAAGCTGGTCTCAAGGAAGTAAAGCTGTGAAATTAGAACTAGAAACTAGAAACAATTATATTTCAATTATTATTAAATGCTCATGAATTTAGATTTTGGAAATGAACTTTCTTATATCCAAAAACTAAATAAACTGATTGATACAAAGGGCTGAAAGGGCCGCCAATATAGCAGGGCCTTAGCTGATATTTAAGCCGTGCCTATCTAAGTAAGGCCGAGTTTGAGCATTCAAATCGCTTGATTACTGTGTGAGATCATTAAGGCAGATATTTGAGTCGTGCCCAAGTAAGGTCGAGTTTGAGCATTCAAATCGAGCTTGATTCCCATGTGGTATTAATAAGGTCGAGCTCTTGAAATCCGAATATTTTTATATGTCAAAAACATGTTTGAAACTCTTATGCAATTATTTAAGTTTGACCTAGTGTAAAATTCGCTGATAAAGCTCGATCGACAGCCCTACCGATGCAAATAACCCCTACATATAAATCAACCATTTGTACTTGCTATTGGATTGGAAAAAACCTCTCACATACCTACATCAAGTGCTTCAGGCCTTGGCTCCCCTTCTTTTACATATCCTTCTATTCTCTCCTTAAAACCTACAGAAAATTTACCACACTTCTCAAGTAACATTAACATTTCTAGTGTTCCTTCTGCATCTCCTTTCTTTTTCAAATACTCCAAACAGGCAGCCACAGTCGGAATATCGGGCTTCCACCCCGGAAAACTAGTAAGAAAAGCTTTCTTTATCATCTCTACCGCCTTCTCCATCATACCACTTTTATAGTATCCAACCGCCATACGGCTCCACGTGCTTGCAGTCGGCTCATTACCACTTTCGACAACTCTACTTAAAATCAACTCGGCCTCTCTTACCCGACCCGACTTGCAAAAAGTGAATATAACGAAGTTCGGGATTCGAACGTCGTAAGAGATATTATTTTCCTCCCATTCCTCTAAGATTTTCTCAACACCATCAAGATCATCGAGCTTCTCTAATGAATGTACCATAGAAAGATAGTCTCTATTGTATAATTTCCCACTTTTTTTAAGCAAATCCCATAAACGATATACGTCCTCTCGTTTCTGCATGCTAGCGTAAACGGTCATTAGAACTGCGTACTCGGAATTTCTCTCTCGACCCTTGATCAGATGCTCGCACTTCTTCAATAATATTGAAGTTTTTTCCCAATCACCAGCTTTGAGATAGCCTTTTGCTGCTGTAACATAAGTAAGACAGTTAATGGTGACAAAAGGGTCAACTTCCATTTTCATCAAAAGTTTCTCCATTCTTTCTATATCAGACGAAGCAGCACATGCATTTAAAATAATATTGTACGAAAATTCGTTATAAATAATGGACTTATCTTCCATCTCTTGTGTCAATGAATTTAGCTTGTCGTGCTTCCCCGTTTGAGAATAGAGGCGGAGCATTGAATTGTAAACTAGATTACTGCAAGAATTCAACTTCCTGATATTTTCCATGAGGGATTCTGCTTTCTCGAGGGATTTTGCGTTGACATAGCAGTTCAGAAGAGCTCCATAAACAGGTAAAACTCGTAAACTGTTTTCGAGTCTATTGAAATAATTCTCTGCTTGTTCCAGTCCTCGAACCTTTGATATTAAGTCCAGCTGAATAGCAATATGTCCCGGTGTAATGTTGAAATATTTCATGTCACTCATCCATTCGGCAATCTGCCATAAATAATTGGAATTTGGGTTCAGAAAACAAAACAGAACAGTTAAATTATGTTTGGTTGGGATATTGAAGAATAAAGAAGAGTAATAGGATAAGATAATGTGAGCGATTTAAAACGCAACGCATAAGAAACCACTCCCCTAAGCTAAAATCTCATTTCGTTTCTGTCCAGAGTTGGGTGAAAGAAGGATATGAGTGAAAAGACAAAACAACCCAGGAATTTATTTTTATTTTCAAGAAAAAAATGATAAATTTGTAAATCATGAACAGTTAATTTTCCTTTCCTAGCTTATTCCCCTTGCACCAAACAAAGGGAGTCTTCGATTCGATTATACCAAACAACTATAGGAGAAACGAAAAGTCGTCCCATTCCCCCCCTTTTCCCTAATCAAACCAAACTAAGCTTAACTTTTTTTCTGTAACCAGCTCAGAGCTAAGATTAACTTTTTGATGTGAAATATGTTCTAATAGCACAAAAGGGCATTAAAACAAGAAGGTATGCTCCAAAAGAATCAAGCATTTCTTGTGGGGAAATTACATGAGTATCATTCAAGCTGTTTAACTTATTTTCTGATAAGTAAAACTTAAAACTAAATCCTAAGGAATCCAAATGTAGCCTTAAATTTAATTTAACAAGTTGCAAAGCATAAAATGAAGTGAAACTACAAACATGGAACATAAACTGCAAGTAGCTAGAAATCAACTAAGTAAGAGATATATATATATATATATATATACACACACACATTATACATAGAAGCATATATACAAACACCTCGAGGGCAGGTTTGAAACGACCGCCTTTTCTGAAGAGTTTGATGATTCTATTGAGTTCCTTTTGATCAATCGGTCGACCTTCAACAACCCATTTATCAATAGCCGGAATTATGGAAGCCCTCTGTTCAATACATCTCTGAAACCTGCGGTACAGTGTGTCAGAAGAGCTGCTCGACTGTGTTTGGGTAGAGTATAATAAACCCCTGAAAATTTGGTGACTCCGTTTGAGAAATGGATTCGAAAATCTGTTAAGTTTCATCATTGTTCAGATAGGTATGGAAGAGAATGATCGCCGCCGGCCGCCGGCCGCCGTGGCGAGGCCCGGGAGGGGCGGAGAATAGAAATGTTGGCCGTGGGGTGGGTGTAATTTATTTAAGAAAAGGGCAAAATACACCTTGTACCCTAAATTATTTAGTTTATCTTATTTAAGTTTTTGAACTATCAAATATAATAAAATGATTCCTAAATTATCAAACGTAACAAATTCGTCCCTCATTTTTCATGGACATGTTTGGCTACTTCTTAAGATTGATAAATGGTATAATACGAATGTTATTTTTGAATATTAAGTACTTTAAATTTTTTTATATAATTTATTTATTTTTAATTTGGTAATTATTTAAAATATATTCTTTTAAATTTTTAAGAAGATTAAAAAATTAAAAAAATATAAAGTTAAAATCAAAATTAGTTTCAATTGTCGATATAAAACTTCTATATAAATAGATTTTTAGATAAAACTACAATTGATTCTTTTTTTAAAAAAAGGTTAAGGACAATTAAATTCATAATTTATTAATCATAATGTTGAATTTTGTGGAAAAAAAATTTAGTGAAATGAGTTTTTTGAATTAAAAAATATTATTATAAAAATTTTTGGGTATAAACTTAAGAAGGTTTTAGTAAATTTCCCTTAAAAAATTAGTGGAAAACTAGTGTATAGTTTTTGGCACAAAAGTGAGTAGAAAATGGTAACCAAATGGTCAAAAAATAGTAAAACTATAAGTACACAAAAGGTTTATTTTAAGAAGATTAAAATATATACTTTTTTAAAATTTTTAAACAAATATGATTTAATTACCAAATTAAAAACAAAATAAATTATATAAAAGAGTTTGAAGTATTTAATATTCGAAAATAACATTCGTATTATACCATTTATCAATTTTAAAAAGTAGCCAAACATGTCCAT
The DNA here is from genome assembly GCA_019426215.1 of Buddleja alternifolia. Lineage (NCBI taxonomy): Eukaryota > Viridiplantae > Streptophyta > Magnoliopsida > Lamiales > Scrophulariaceae > Buddleja > Buddleja alternifolia. The sequence goes on along the minus strand of CM033390.1, from coordinate 55,878,055 downwards.
AAAAAATGAGGGACTATTTTGTTACGTTTGATAGTTTAGAGATCATTTTGTTACATTTGATAGTTTAGGAACCTAAATGAGATAAAGTGAATAATTCAGGGGTACAAAGTGTATTTTGCCCTTAAGAAAATGGAGAAAAAATAATTTTTATGAAGTAGACATTGGAAAATATTTTCGTATCCCGTTTACATTCTGAACGTATGTCTTTTTTGTTAGATAAATTGTCTAAGAATAATTGATGTTTTTCCATAGAACATATATATATGTGTGTGTGTGTGTGGAAAATTGCATCAACCTCCCTTGACCTATAATTATTTGGCATCTACATCACTTAGGTTTGGTACATTGGCATGAATCTTTTCCTTTTTTCAACATTTTCACTAAATTAACTAATGAAAGACTAAGGCTTTGTTTGTTTATGTTTTTTCAACAAAATCCTAAAAATTTGTTGGGAAATGAGTACTACATGAATTTGTGTAAAAATGATACTATGCCTGTTGTATTTGTTTATATTTTTTAAAATGATTGAGATTTGTAAATGTCAAATCATTAGCAATTGATTGATGTATGATGAATTAAATAATTGAGTTAGTTATTTATGTAATGATTATGCAAATAAATAAATAATAGAATAAAATAGATATGTAATATTAATTTATTATTAATCTATAAGAAATAATTGGAGGAAATGATTTTGATTGATGAATTTATGAAATGATTGATATAGTAAATGATAGGTAGTTATATAGGGAATTGAAAAAGTTAAGTTGAATAAAAGTGAATTTAGATAAACATAGTTTGTATTAGGATTTTTTAGCATTTTGTGATCCAAAATATTGAAAAGAAATTTTAAAAATATAAACGAACAACAAAAAGCCCTTCAAATTTGGGCCAAGAAAATGATTAAATTAAATAATTAATTGGGGCATGAAGATGTACCACTAAATTACATATATAGTAATTAAAAAAAAGCCTCTTAAATTAAAAAGTTTTTTGAAATATAGCTCTAAAGATTCCTAAACTTTATATTAATAAAAAAATAATTTAATCGTGAATCCTTTTATGATCCCAAAAGATATTACTTAAAAATATTAATTTGAACTCTCCTAATTCAACCAATGCGCAATTTCATTAAAAAATATTATTATTATTCTGATTATGCTAATTTAATTTATTATACTATTTTTCTCATTTTCATAAGTGGCATTCTTCAATAAAAAAAAATATAGTACTTCTTTTTGTTTTTTAATACTGTGTTTCGTATAAATTCTAATTCATGTTTAAGAATTTATGGTGAAAATATGGATGTTCCTTGTATTTCAATAAAGACAAGCTTCAAGAAACAAAGAACAAATATTATGTTGTGCTACTTTTAAGTTTTGAACTTTTATTAAATTATACCATTGTTTTTTATGAATAGTCATAATTTTTTTTTTGTTTTTTATGAATATTAGCATATCTATTTAAGAACAAAAACATGGAGGTACGTATATAAGAGGTGCATTAACTTTTTTTTCTTTGGTTATATATATTTTTTCCAATAAAATATAGTACTTTTAAATTAACTTCTTTTCGAAAGAAGTTGTTGGATTTTATTATGAAGAAGCACATTTGAAAAAATAGAATTTTAATTATATAATATTTGCATATTATGAAGAGCATAATTGAATAAATAGAATTTTAAGAAAATAAAAATGTGATGGGTTCTTACTTCTGTACTTATGTTTTTTGTAAAATAAGAAAATTATAAGTATTCGGGTTATGGAAAACGTTTGATTTATATTAACATACTTGACCAATAAAAATTTTAGATCACAAAGGACTTCACGATTAATCAAGAGGATATTCTTTTAAGAGTTCATAGTTATATTTCTAGAATTTTAAATTGTGGATGCCACATTATTTATTTTTTTAATTATTATGTCCTTCGAAGATATTTTGATAAGTTTTCAGCCTCCCCACATTAAAAGTCAAAGTTATTTTTCTTACATTCAAAAGTTTGAAAGTTACTTTTTACATTTAAAAGTTGAAGGGTATTTTAATCTTTCAATAGAAAATAAAATTAAAAAAGGGGAAATTTTCATTTCTGGTCCTCAGTTATACGTCGAACTCGATTTTGGTCCTCCAGTTACACCGCTCATCAAATGTAGTCCCTAAACTATCATATTTTAATCAAATGTGGTCCCTCCGTCTAGTTTTCTGTCGAATTGGTAACTATTGAGGTTAATTGAAATGTCAAAAATTATATTTTGTACTTCAAAAGTACAACTTTTGATACTTTCCACCACAAAAAAGAATAATTAACAAATTTCACCATTTATTCGTTTAGTCACAAATTACATCACAATCCACTTCTCATCCATATCTACTGCTTTACTACAATATTCAAAACAACAAAATGCAAAAAATAAGATGTTAAGGAGAAAGAAAAATGATTTAATATTTAAGGGTTAAAAACCATTATCCACCTAAACATTGCGTGTTTTTTCACTTTTTATCTAAACTACTTTTCGTACTTTTTTATCTCAACTCTATGGGTTTTATATTTTTCTATCTATTAGCATATTTAGGCGGAATATTCCATCGGAGTTTCAGCGAGAGAAATGCAATTTTGGTCCCATAACTTAGCCCATGTGTGCTTTTGGTCCTAATATTTTTGAATTTACGTCCCATAACTCCAAAAAATGTGCATTTTTGGCCCCAAGATATGATTACCTCATGTATTTGGAGGAATTGGCACGTGCGGCTCATGTTTTTTTGGAGTTATGGGACCTAAAACGTACATTTTTTGGTAATCCTACGTGAGCCGCACATACCAATTCCGTACAAATACATGACGTAATAGTATCTTGAGACCAAAAACACATATTTTTTGGAGTTGTGGGACGTATAATATGCTAAAGTCAAAAATACTAGGACCAAAAGCACACATGGGCTAAGTTGTGGGACCAAAATTACAATTTTCCCGAGTTTCAGCACATACGACGGAGTAAGACGAAAAAGTGTAAAAACACAAAGTTTGGATAAAAAAGTATAAACAAAAAATAATTTGGATAAAAACATGTAAAACAAAAAGTTGTTTAAACTCCACTCCGGCAGAGTAAGACAAAAAAGTGTAAAAACACAAAGTTTGGATAAAAAAAGTGCAAACAAAAACTAATTTCGATAAAAACGTGTAAAAAAAAAGTTGTTTAAACTCCACTTCGGGAGAATATTCCGCCGGAATATGCTAATAGATAGGAAAGTGTAAAACCCATGGAGTTGAGATAAAAAAGTGTAAAGAAAAATAATTTAGATAAAAAAAGTGTAAAAATACGAAAAGTTCAGGTGGATTATTGTTTTTACACCTAATAATTTCTCTCAGCTGCACGTATGTTTTTTTTTGTTAGATAAGTTGTCTAAGAATAACTGATATTTTTTCATATATATATATATATATGAAAAATTGCATCAACTTCCTTTGACCTATGATTTTTTTGCATCTAAACCCCTTCAGGTTTGGTATATTGGCATGAATCTTCTCCTTTTTCAATTTTTTCACTAAATTAATTAATGAAAGACTAATGCTTTGTTTGTTTATGTATTTTTAGACAAAATCCTAAAAATTTATTGGGAAATGCGTACTACATGAATTCATGTGAAAATGATACTATGCATGTTGTATTTGTTTATATTTTTTAAAATGATTGAGATTTGTAAATGTCAAATCATTAGTAATTGATTGATGTATGATTGATTAAATGATTGAGTTAGTTATCTGTGTAATGATTATGTGAATAAATAAATAATAGAATAAAACAGATATGTAATGTTAATTCATTATTAATATATATAAGAAATGATTGGAGGAAATGATTTTGATTGATGAATGTATGAAATAATTGATATAGTGAGTGATATGTAGTTATATAGATGATGGAAAAAGTTAAGTTGAATAAAGGTGAATTTAGATGAACATAGTTTGTGTTACGATTTTTTAGGATTTTGCAATTCAAGATAATGAAAATGGAATTTTAAAACATAAACGAACAAGGTCTAAAAAGCCTCAAATTTAGGCCTAAAAAGCCTCAAATTTGGGCCAAGAAAAGAATTAATTGGGGCATGAAAAAGTACCACTAAATTACATAGTAAATTAAAAAAAACTCTTTAATTAAAAGTTTTTAGAAATATAGCTCTAAAGATTCCTAAACTTTATATTAATGAAAAAATAATCTAATCGTGAATCCTTTTATGATTCCAAAAGATATTACTTAAAAATATTAATTTGAACTCTCCTAATTCAACCAATGTGAAATTTCATTAAAAAAATATTATTATTCTGATTATGCTAATTTAATTTGTTATACCATTTTTCTCATTTTTTATAAATGGCATTCTTCAATAAAAAAATATAGTACTTCTTTTTTATTTTTGGTACCGTATTGTGTTTTGTATAAATTCTAATTCATGTTTAAGAATATATGGTGAAAATATGGATGTTTCTTATATTTTAATAAAGACAAGCTTCAAGAAAGAAAGAACAAATATTATGTTGTGCTACTTTTAAGTTTTGAACTTTTATTAAATTATACCATTGTTTTTATGAATATTCATAAATTTATTTTTATTTTATTTTTTTACGAATATTACCATATCTATTTAAGAACAAAAACATGGAGGTATATAAGAGGTGCATTAACTTTTTTTTTGGTTATATATATATATATATATTTTAAAAAATATAGTACTTCTAAATTAACACCTTTTTGGAAGAAGTAGTTGGATTTTAAGAAGCATATTTGAAAAAGTAGAATTTTAAGTATATAAATATTTGCATATTTATTTTTTTGGTCTAAAACGGGGGTGGACGAGCTCACCCTTCTTCATTAATTAAAATCGAAATACAAGGGGGGAGGGGGAGTCCCAAAAATGAACTATCGACAAAAGATAATGACCAAACTTAGCTAACTCATCAGCGCATGTTGCCCTCGCGTTTGATATGAGTTAGACTACACTCCCACGGTTTTGCAATGAGATTACTACAATCATCAATAATACAACCCAAAGGGTGGGTCGTGGTCTCGCCTTTTTGGATAAGTGACAAGACGATCTCTGAGTCGATCTCCACCTCAATTTTCAGAACCCCTCTCTCCCATGAAAGATGTAAACTCTGCCGAAGGGCCAATAACTCAGTCTCAATAATAGTTAAGCACCCCATCTTATGGCTAAATCCCCATAACTAATCCCCGTTCTTGTTACGAAGGATGCCTTGGTAGGAGAAAGGACACTACCATCCGTGTTTAGCTTATACCAACCCGGTTTGGGTTTGACCCACTTAACCACACTCTTACGTATCTTGCCCTCGATACGATTGTTCTCTAGATAAGCAGTAGCTAAGTCTGTGGCCATACGCTTTGTTGAAAGCACAAGTTGTTGAATTGGCTCATTTTTTCCTTCGAAGATGAACTTGTTCCTTGCAATCCAGATGGACCATAACGCCGCTTGAAAAACCCATCGCCATTTGATGTTAGGAAGGATGGTATTCGGGATAGACATTGAGCAGTTTATGCGCAGCTAATGCTAGGGTCTATGGACACGAAGTCCGTAAAATACATAGGAGCGATGATGAGCTCCCAGAGTTTCTGGGCAGTTAAATTAGTTTTTATTATTTTTATTGAATTCGAAGGTACCATATCAACCTATCCCTAATTACGGGATGCGATTTTTAATTGTTTTTCATTTCCGCTGCGCGCATCTCGGGGGACGATTCATAGCACTCTACTCCTTGTACGACCTAGTTCTCTTGCTAGGATTTCTTCGTGTCATTCACGCACAAAATATGAACAAATTGCCAGAGACCGGAGGGGCAGAACTGTACCAGAAATCAAATCCATCGAGCCAAAGGTGAGAGAGACAGTATCAATTGCCGAGAGGCAAACTGTGTAGTCGAGAGACCGGAGAGCAGGGTTGTGGAGACAGATCCACATAGAGATTATCCATGAAGCATAGGCACGTGGATCCAGAAGTCATAGAGGCAGGATGCGAAGCCGAGTAGATAGATTCACAGATCTAGGGTTTTTTTGGCAGAGGAATGTGACATGGCTCGTGGAGTGGGAACATCTAGCAGATGTATTAATAACCCGAGTTAGACATTGAAAAATTGAGTGGGTGGATGGATCTAACACAACTCATATAGTGGGCGTGGAGCAGATATGTGAGGTCCAAGATTGCTATTGGAAAAATTCCTCGTTGAAAGGATGTTAGTAGATGGTTTGACCAAGGCGATTTTGAGTTGTGTGACATGTTCCAGGTTTTAGAGTAATCTATATCTGTGGTTCAGTTGGATTGAGAGGGATGTCACGGTATTCAAGAGTTGGCTGATCACCAAAAAATAGGGTAATGGTGACGGTTTAAAAGGAGGGAACGATGTTTACAGAGAGAGTCCGTCATGTGGGTGACACTAGAAGGTAGATAAATTATCGAGACATTGAGAGGTCTCAGGATTTTGATTTCCATTAGTTTTGGGGATGTTACAACTAGATTAAGATTCACTTAGGAAAAATGAAATGGTGGTTCAAGTTGAGTTCGAGATGTTTTATCAATTTCCAAGCGGGAGATTGTTAGGATATAGTGGAGTTGGATCAAAAAGAGGATCGAGAGATGGAAAATGGAGTCAAAACAGAGCCAAAATGAAGCTGAGATGGGTCGGGAAGACCCAAGGTTGCGAAAGGGTTGAAAAAGGCAACAAAGGGTGTTCCAGAAGGCAATGCCGCCGCATCGACGAACGGACATTTATGCATCGAATGCCATAGATGATAGCTTATAGTAGGCTTTTTATAATGTAATTGTGAACTCTTTATTTATTAATAAAAAGACATCTTTAGTTGTTTTACATAAATCTTATAGACGTTCATAAGTAGTATAAAATGTGAAGTTCATGTACACAGGAGTAGACTTTCCATTATTTATAAGATAAAGAAATAGGCAGTGGAAGAGTCCAATACTTTTATACTTAATAAGTTCGCAAGTTGTAAAGTCTCAATTGGCATTAAGACTCGTTAAGACTTGTATAATACTATGGGATAATGGGAGCCTGTATTATAGGTGTAGTGATGGGTAGAGTGCACTTGGACACGATTCGCATCAATTATGTCACATGGGTTTGCACTCTTTGACAGTAGTTAAGCCCAATTCACCAGTTGGTAAGGCCGGTCTCGAAGTGCGACCTTGATGGGCAAGTACAAGTCTTAACTGATAGCCATGAAGGAACTCGTTCTCTTGTAAGTAAACGAGCCAATATCCTATGCTATTATAGGTAAGTGTGATCATAAAACTTCGGCTGAAGCATTAGAGCTCTTTGTATTTTATACAGACAAAGCTGGATGATCTTGACTTATTCTTATTCAAGCATATAGTCAAGTGTAAGCTTGGATTGCCTCACAAGAAGCGCTCGTTTATAGTCAATAACTTGATTGTTCATAGTTGACTTAAGTCGATGGATCACTAAGCTTGTCGACGAATTGTCTGCGCTTCAGTCTTCTCCCAAGTAGTGTTTCAGCCGGTGCTCATTGGTCAAGAAAACTTGTCCTTCATTGGTGATAAGTTCCACATCCCACGAGGAATATACTTGTGTGACACGAAAAGGTCCCATCCACCGAGGCTTGAGTTTTCATGGAAAAAGTTTGAGCCTCACCTTCCTCATATTCTCGGGGAAGAATGTGCTTATCATGCCATTTCTTGGTCCGTTCCTTATGGAGTTTTGCATTCTTGTATGCGCCGTGTCTCCACTCCTCAAGCTCATTTAGTTGAAGCAATTGTTTCTTACCTACAGCACTCGCATCAAAGTTAAGAACCGGGTCGCGTCTTACTTTGAGATTCTTATCAAGAAAAAGCCACACTCGGTTGCAACAGAAATCATCAGGTCTAACTTCATTTACATGGAGATCAACAACAGCCACGGTTGGATTGTCTCGATTGATTATGGCCTTGGCTTCTTGTTCGCCCATGCCGATCATATTTGGCCACCAAACTTTGTACTTGCCGAGGCCACAACACTCAGGAGTCTCGCAGCCACCACTGTCGCAAGGCGGATATGGTCTCCAAGACATATTTTTCGTATTTTCTACGTGTACTTTCTTGCCTCTGGATGTAGCTAATTCTTCCTTTGATGTGTCTTTATATACATGTGCACTTGATCCATGTAGCCGACTATCTTTAGTATAGTTGTTATAATTGCATTTGATAATCTGTAATTTAGTTGTTTCAATTTGTTCAATATTCGGAGACATAAAAGCAAATACATAAAATCGAGTCAATCTATTCATATAATTTCCTTTCTTGTGTGTAACCAACACTATTGATTTTTGTAATAACTATGAATCTTGAGTTTATCCATCAAATTACAAGATATATTATACGAATGGTATTTAAAATCAGTATTTGGTCTCAACGATTTTAAAAGGTAAACAATGAGATTGTTAAAGAAAAACAGAAAAGGAAAAACTTACAAATGGATTTAGAAATTCACTATTTAAACTGAAAAAATAACAATAATTTAGTCAAATAGTGCTAACAATGGTATTCAACATAGTTTGTTTTCCATACATAGAGAGAAAATTAATATACAGAGACAATTAGTATGTTAAACAAAAAAGTTGTAAGTATAATAATAAATGGATTAAGAAAACAAAACAGGAAATAATTGAAAAATTAGTTGTTTCCTTTCTCCTATTTGGATATTCTTTGCACATACTAGAAAACTAATTTTTTTAAAAAAAAAACAGTAAATTATTATTAAATGTAAAAGAACAAAAGTTATAGATGTTTGACTGAATTCCACAGTTGTGTTTGAAATTAATATTGAAAAATATAATTTCAACTGCTCAATCTTATGTTTTGTATAACTACATATCATCCCAAACAGTTTGATAAACCTTCAAGGCCCTGTTTCAAGCGACTTTTGCCCATGTTAAAATTGCACTCAATTCTCCAAATCATCTAATGCAGGATCCTAAAGCTAGTAAACTGTTAGTTTAACCGGAATCTCCCCACACGTGGATGAAATATTCAACAATTTAAAGAGAAAATTAGCAAACCGGGGCAAAGCCAGCGGGCTGGTGGGGGCACGCCTCCCTCCTCAACTTTGAGAATTATTTTTCCCTATATTGTTCTTCTATTCCAATATTTGCCCCCCACCCCGCAAATCTTAAAAAAAATCAAGCTTTGGCCCACTTTTTTGTATATGTCCACCGTACGTAAATTCCTAGCTTCACCCTGATAATAAACAGAGTCCTTAAGAAAGCGGATTCAATGGATATATAACTCAAATTTCATCAATTAGTATCCATCTGCACGAAAGTAATGGTACTAAACATTGACAAATGATATTGCTGCATAAGTAACATTCTCATTATACCAAATTGTCATCTTTCAATGCTTCAAAGTAATAAATACATTAACTATGCAACAATTACCTCAATACTTGAACGTTATTCCAAATTTTCAATAATTATTGGACCAGTTTCAAAGAAATATAACAGATTTAATATAAACACTTTTTGGAGTATCTTGGTGATCTATCTATGATTTTAATGCTCTACCTTTTTGATAAATATTTAAGTTAGTGTCTTAGTTCAATTAATTTTCATTCATCATTCATCATTTCTCAATATCATATCAAGTTTCATATTTAATAAGCCTGTAGAACCATATGACTTCTACTATGAGATTATGCAAAAACAATAAGAATTTTCTTGATGTGTTTTCTTCCCCAAAATCTCAATGCCTAAATAGCGTGATTTTTGGATACTTTTTGGCAATGAAATTCTCGTACTATTTTTACTTCGCATGCAAAAACAATAAGAAAATATATATTTGTATATTTCATACATTCACAAACCCATGTGGCATGGATCGGTGTTTCGAGGGCGGTGTCACACCTAGAGCAGCGGTCCGAGCTCGCAATTTGACGTCGAAATCTCACCGAGTTTGTAACGAGACCGTCATGTTTGAAAAGCTAAACGAAGAACTTGATTTTGTGAGGGGCTTTTCCTTTCCAAATCCAACTCCAATTATCAGGGCTCCTGGAGGGGAGTTATCACGATTCAAGTCCGCCGAGAGCGCACGATATGCCGACTTACTAGTAAAAATGCCATTGCTAGTACCACCCCAACTTCTTCTATCTTCAGTGGATGTAATCAATGCGCAAAAAGCATTATTAAAACGCTCTTTAACCTGATTGTTAATAGGAGTGCGGATGTTATCGAGGTTCCAACCACCTTCACTATTCATAACATCCAAAACCTGATGGGTTTGGTGGAGTCGGATCAAAATGAGGTCAAGAAGAGGAGCCAAAATAGAGCCAAGAAGGGTCGGGGTTGACCGGGATTGCAAAAAGATGAAAAGGAGTCGAAAAACTGATCGGGGAAGCCCCAGGCGCTGCTGGCGTCGCCCAGGCATGGGGCCGACAGTGCCCAGGCGCCTGCAGGGGGCGCCCAAGCGCGAATGTGCGCAGCTGTACGTGATTTTGGTGAGTTTTTGGCATATTTGAGTCTAAGTATGATTAGAATTATTTCCTATTGTGCTTAGGAATTATTCCCTTTGTTAATTAGGATTGTTTTCCTAATTTGTTAGGGCTTAGACTTCTCCACCATTATAAATATAGGAACTCTACTTGTAATTCATTGATGTACTCATTGAGAAATAAGAGATGTAGTCGCGGTTAGCTCGTGGATGTAGGCAATTATGCCGAACCACGTTAAAATCTCGTGTTATTCATCTTCATGTTTAGGCTTAGATTTATTGTTTCTTGATTATTCTTCGTGCTCTGATGCCTACCATCCCTAACAACTGGTACCAGAACCATAGGTTGTAGATTTAGGAGACGTCTTAGATCTAGGCCTATGGGGAAGCGTTTTTAGCTAAACACGGATTTCGTTGTGAGAACGATGGTAGGAGTTGGAAGCGTAATCAAGCTCGACGATTTCGTTGCAGAAAAGCACAGATTGAGGTCGTGGTGAAGCCGGAGAAAATGACAGAAGAGGATGAGATCGGGTAGATCGTCAACCAAACAAGAGTAATCCTATTGAACGTTAATGAAAAAACGTTGGAAAATCGTGGTGCCAACAGAGGCAGATCCGTAGTAGCAGAGGTAGATTTGTGTTATCGAGTAGGTAGAACACGAAGCCAGTGGGAGCATTTTTGGAGCCAGAGGCAGATCTGTAGAGTCAGAGGTCGGAGAGAAAATTCATGTTTCTGAGAGGGAGCGAATGAGTTGCTAGATCGAGGGGACAGAGCTATGGTGCCAAGAAAGCAAATCCATCGAGCTAGAGGTCAGAATGATAGAATCGATAACCAAGATGATAGAGCCGTGTAGTCGAGAGACCAGAGGGTAGGGTTGTGGAGGCATGACCACGTAGAGAGACCATGAAGACAGGAAGTGGTGCCGAGACGGGTTGATCGTGGAGTCAGAAGTCATGGTGGCAGGATGCGAAAATCGGGTAGGTATATTCACAGAGCATCGGATTGGCAGAGGGATGTGACATAGCTCGTGGAGGGGGAGCTTGAGCAGATATGTCAGTGGCCCGAGTTAGCCATTGAAAAATCGAGTTGGCGGATGGATCAGACATAGCTCATGCAGGGGCAGAGAGCAGTTACGTGAGGGATCCGAGATTGCTGTTGAAAAAGTTCTTGGTGGAAAGATGTCAGTGGATGGGTTGACTGAGGCAATTTGAGTGTGACATGTTCGGGTTTTAGAATAACCTATATCCAAGGGTCAGTTGGACCGAGATGGATATGCCATGGTATTCAGGAGTTGGCTGATCACCAAAAGAATAGGGTAGTGGAAAGGGTTCAAAAGGGGGAACGATTTTCACAGAGAGAGTTCGTTAAGTGGGTGACACTAGAGGATGAATGAATTGACGAGACATGGAAAGGTCTCGGGGTTTGATCTCCATTGGATTTGGGGATGGGTCGAATAGACTAAGGTTCACTTAGTTATTTTGATCAGTCTCCAAGTGGGAGATTGATGGATTTGGTGGAGTCGGATCAAAATGAGGTCAAGAAGAGGATCCAAAATAGAGCCAAGAAGGGTCGGGGTTGGCCGAGATTGCAAAAAGATGAAAATGAGTCGAAAAACTGATCTAGGCAGCCCCAGGTGCTGCTGGCGGTGCCCAAGCGCGGGGATAGATGCGCCCAGGCGCCGGCAGGGGGCGCCCAGGCGCGGATGTGCGCAACTGTACGCGGTTTTGATGAGTTTTGGCGATTTTTTGGCATATTTGAGTCCTAGTATGATTAGAATTATTTCCTATTGTGCTTAAGAATTATTCCCTTTGTTAATTAGGATTGTTTTCCTAATTTGTTAGGATTTAGACTTCTCCACCATTATAAATATGAGAACTCTACTTGTAATTCATTAATGTACTCATTGAGAAATAAAGATGTAGTCTAGATTGGCTCGTGGATGTAGGCAATTATGTTAAACCACGTTAAAATCCTCGTGTTATTCATCTTCATGTTTAGGCTTAAATTTATTGTTTCTTGACTATTCTTCGTGCTCTGAAGCCTACAATCCCTAACAAAACCTTCAGCATGATGTCTTCTGGATCAATATCCCCCTCGATCATTTCCCTTAGCGAGTGTTCCCCGAGCCAAATTTCATCCCAAAGTGAGATACTTCGCCCATTCCCTAGTCTCCACCGAATGTTGCTCTGGAGCCGAGTGATGCTAGAAACAATGGCCCGCCATTGGGAAAAATTATAACTTTTTGGAGAATGGTCCAAAATGTCGCGGTCCCAGAGGTATTTTTTTCGAAAAGTTCCTGCCAAACCAAGCCCTCCCTTCTCAAAATTCGCCAACAAAACATAATTACCTAAACTAACATAAGTACATAAGAGCATACAATGCAGTTCCTGCATGTAAGCAGTTCCTCGTCAGTACAAAAAAACATAAGTACAGAAGTAAGAACATGTCAAATTTTTTGCATCTTTTTATTCTATCTATTTGGCCATAGAAATACGTTAGTTCGACGTGCACTTATTTTTGGCACAAATGGTTGTTGACCAATTTACAACAAAGAAAAGGAGTGGAATGCTGCTGGCCTGGTACAATTTTAATATTTTGATTTATATTGTTTTAATTTTCTTTTGGACGCTTATTAAGTGCACACATGATCATAATTTCCTTGATTACATCTTATAAAGTAAAATCGTTAGTCATATCAGTGTTGGGAGGATGAGCCATACAGATAATTAATTTCTTTATCCATTAAATAAAAAATCATTCCTTCAAATTTTAGTAGACTTTTGTCAGTATGCAACCATGTGTTAATTTCATTGGAAAAAATATGACATTTTATGGACTAAAATGTAATTTGATATCGTCCTTCACATTGTCATTAATTGTTTAAGTTTTATTAAATTATTTTATTGCACACCCATTGAGCTTTTAATAAACAGTGAGAACTTGCTTTGGTCTTCTATTCCTTCGATGCATGAATCCGATTCGAGGATATCGTATCTTCTTTGCTGAGATGAAATACCACACCATATACACTATATTTATGAGATAAAAAATTCGAACAAAAAACCTCATCCAAACCTAATAATCTCGGTTAATTATATGAATTATCATGTTTAATCAATATAACTAGAATGTATTTTAGCACGTTCGAAATAAACACAACATGTGTTGCAGGAAAATTGCAGAGATTTTTCTATCTTTTTTTTAGGAATTCCGTACTTCATTCTAAATTTTGAGTCTAAACTAAGAGTCTCAAAATTTGTAACCCGCCAAAAGTGTTACATAATTTCTGGGAAAAGGAAAATCAAAAAAAGATTTCTTTTACACACAAGAAAATGTATGGTATCCTTTTTATTTTATTTTTTTAAGAGTGACCCGAAAAAGCATTTTGATAGAGTTTTTAAATCAATTTACTATGCTGGCATGAATAATGTTTATCTTTCAAATCCTGATGATTACGACATGAAAATGGTACAAAATAAATTTGAAAATCGCAAAACTCTTTTTTCTTTTTAAATATATTCATAAATGCTTAATTTTATTTTCATCTTAGTGTTTCAAACGGGTCAGAATACAAATATAATTGCAAAGAAATTATGAGGTCATTTTCTTAATTTTATCTAACATGAGATAAATTATATTATTACACACGCATAAATGACATTGGCATCTACATGTATAAATGCAGGTCAGAGACAAAAAATTGATGTGCACATTTGTATTTGGTCCCAAAGTTATTTTTTTCCTATGTAAGTTCGTAAATATTTTTCATCCGCAATATTTGTGCACTTAATGATGTAAATAGTTTCACCTTTTAGTGTCTCTGTATAAGTTTGTTTAATGTTGAGTTTGTTTTCAACGTTTTCTCCATCCACTAAATTTCTTTTTACATTAAAGTACTTCTTAGGAAATTCATCTATACCAGTATCGAATATATGTACATGCATCAAAATGTGTCTCAAAATTTTGTTGCACACACATCTAGTGTGCCTCGACCGCTAGTGTGTGTGTATATATATATATATAAGAAAGCATGAGTGGTTTAGAGTAACCATTTTTTGGACTGACATCAATTTTGGTGAAGCCTATGAAGAATTATTATGTGACTTGGGTGTTCATGCACTATGGATAGTTATAGTCCTACGTCATTTGTCTTCGTGTATGGTCCATGAGAACAAGTCTAGTGGACTTTTATATCCATAGTTTTCAACTTTTAGACGATACGCCCTATATTTATCTACCTATTTTTTTTAATCATATTAAATTTATTTTTCACCTTTTTTTTGCAATTTTTTTCTTATCTTTAATTTCAACTTAGAATTTTGTCAAAAAAATTCTATACAGATTTTTATGTTTTTACACATGCATAGAGTGTGCCCTTACCGACTAGTATATATGTATCCTGAGAAGTAGTAAATAGTAGCTATACTCGTCAAGTGTCCTCTTAAAGAAGTTGACGAATTGACGAAGAGGAGACGATTGCCCGTTTGATAGTAGTGTCTGGTAAATTTTTCTTTTCTCCTTTCTTACTCCGATTCAATAAACCCTAGTTAAATTGCCCAAGATTCTTGAGCAAGAACGAAATCAAGTTGTCATTTGGGAAAACCTAATTCTGTCAATTCATTCTTTGATTATCTATTTTTCAGCATCAAAGTTCAGTTTTGAACATTGGGAGCCTTTTTTTCGTTTTGTAATGGAGAGAAGAAATCGATCAATTAGGGCAAAATCTGACAGACTTAGCAGCTTGCTTGACTCGTTGCTATGTCACATTCTCAAAACATTTCTTTAATTTAAAACAATAATGTAAAAGAAATTAAAATCAATAATTGTTTGCAATTATAGTTGTAGTTAATTACACTACCAACTCCTTTTGTTTAGAATAATTACAGCTCAACCCACTTATTTTAGACACATAACAAACACTCTCCCTCTTATAATAGAACCTTACATTGATTCCCCTGTTACTAATGGCCATTAGTTAAGCGTCACAGAAAAGGTAAGAATAAATAAATCAATAAGGGTTAATTACACCAACTACCCTCCTTATTAGAAATTACAGTTCAATATGCTTATTTTGAGCATATAACAAACACCCCCTCTTATAATAAAACCCAACATTCACCCCCTACGATTAATTCACTTTCCTTTCTTCTTATTTTTTATACGTTTTATATTTTTTCACAATATATTTTTTATTTCACTTTTTTTTAGTATAACCTTATATATATATATACACACACACACATATATATATATACATATACTTATTTGTTATTTCTCAACTTATTTTGACTATTTGGTTTCATATTTTGACAACTTACTAATTAGACTTATATGCACTGAATTACGATAGTGCTCCTAAAATCAACTAAAACTATATTTTTTTTCATTTTTTGAAAATTTGGTATTCAATTCAATTAGTATTGGGGTTTGTTTTTCGTACAGAATTTGATAATTTTCATTGATATTTTATTTTTTAAAATAAAATTTGACTACTTATCTTAGTATTTTATTGTATTTTATTTTATGTTATTTTTAAAAATTGTTTGCCGGTTCACCTAAACAAAAATCTAAATAAATTTCGTAACACAATCTAGCCGAATCAAAGTATTCAACATGGTATTTAGTATACTATTTTGGCTCACAGTTGGTACGAATACGACTTCACTGAGTGTATTCCCCTAATTGCTTAGTTAAATTCATTTAAATTGTCTCAAATTGACATAAATTCAAATTTGCAATTCATGATCAAGATATTAACAAATTTGTTACAAAATCATATATTTAAAGGTCGAAAGTTATAATTACATCCTCTTTATTTTGAAAAAATGCATTCACCCCCTCAAAGGTTTTTTTGTTATCCGGGAGAAAGGCAAAATTAGAAATCTAAAAAATAATTTTTGATGACGTCAACAAATTTCGTTAGTCTTATAACGGAATGGGCTGACTTTAAGATTTTATTATAAGAGTGAGGTGTTTGTTATGTGCTCAAAATAAACGGGCTGAAGAGGGGTAATTAGTGTAATTAATTCTATCAATAATTCATCAACTTCAGAGTATAGATAAGCAATGAAAAATTCTTAAATGCACCTTGGGTGCCATACACCAAAGGATATACATCATGTGGTTTACATCATATATATCATTGCTGATGAGGCTAAATCCACATGCCGCGTGTATAAAGAATTTTCTGCCGCAAACAACTTCTCCTAGAATTTCCTCAAACTGACCAAGCGTTATGTATAGTTCTTAAAAAAAATTCCTTGATTCTCAAAACATTTTCATAATGCGGAACAAATGCAAATCAAAAATTATTTGCAGCTATAGATGTAGTTATCAATAATTTATCAACTTCAGAATAGACAGAAAGCATCTTATAAGATGTTCGAAAGCTTATAAACTCTTTTGCTACATAATGACGAAAACTGGAAAAGCTTTATAAGTTGTCAAACGGTCTAAGATATTATCAAGAGCTCAAAACGCAAGTCAAATACCCTCTTTCAAAAATACAGAACAAGCCATAGTAATGGTATGATCACCAGAAACTCCAGGCAACAATTAAAACAGCTATCACTAGCCCTATGCCAAAAGTCAGATTGATGGAGGTTGCAGCTCAAACCATCTCAAGAGAACTGAAGCTTACATGTCTCAGATCGTCGCTCAAATGCTGATATTCTTTGAAGCGCATTAAGTCTCTTCTCTAAGTCAGCACATTTAGCATCTATGTCTGTCGTCGTATTTATCTCTTTTTCGCAAATTATGTCCATCATGTTTAAAACTTTACCATTCCTCAGAATATAGCTTAGAATTTTATACTCATCATCTAAATATTCAAATGGATCGATTGTTACTTGTTTGAGCTGAGATGACAAACACGTAGGTACTTTCTGGGGCTCCGTCCAACGTTTTAGGTGGTCGTCAGTAACCTGATAATAACAATTGTCAAAAAAAAGATAATGATTGATGAAAGAAAAACACAAATATAAACTCTTTTTATTGGCATCAACAAACCTCTCTGATAATAAGGACTTGAAGATTATCAGCGTTTTCGAGAAATTTTAACAGAAAAAATCAATCAGCGGCCAAGTCGAGTTTAGTTAGATTAATGAATTTTGAAGTTGCAGCAGCGAATGAAGAGTCCGGAATCTGCAGACATTAGATTAATACCTAGTATTGTTGTACAGAGAGTATAAGAAAAAAGGCGGCTTAGTTGCAGGATAAAATTTATGTGCTTACGTGATGATGGAAGATCGCCACATACCTGGTTATAGCCAATTGATAATTTTAGGCACTTAACTTGACAGAGATTTTCAACCAAATCCAACACAGAGCTAGAATAAATAACACCATCATCTTTCACCTCCTCACTGTAAAGACGAATATTTGCTTCAATCATGGAGTTGAACTTCCCAGTTGCGATACGCTGGGACATTTGATCTTCTAAAACAAGACATCTAACTGCAGGAGTATATATCTCCAGCTCATAATCACAGAAGTCATCTTCAGAGTCATTTCCGAGACCATTCAAATCAAAACAACCAAGATTCAGCGTGAGACATTTTATTGTGGGTGATGATATAATAATACGATGCTTCAAATCAAATACGTTGAACTTATGAATGTTCAACTCCTCAAGCACGGGACATCCAGAAATTAAATTCTGAAGTTTTTCGTCATTCCCATATTGAAAATAGTGGAGATGAAGCTTCTTGAGATTAGGCAAATTTATAGAATCAGGTACAGAACCACAACAATGGAGCCTCAAATCAACAAGGGTATTACATGTGAAGAGGCAGCGAGGTAACCAAACTTGATGATAAAGTTGGATATCAAGAGCTTGGACATTGCGCGCAATGGTAGTTCTAATCCATGTATCAAGGTGCGTTTTGCGAAACGTCCCATCCTTTATTATTAGGCGAAAAGTATTTATATCCCGCACATTACTCAGCAACATTACCCTGCTGATGGTGTCTGCAATTCTCAATCCATGTCCGGACTTCCTTCTCTTATGATATTTACTGTCAAAATCTAAATTGAGAACATCAGTCCATAGAAACTTCCATCGCCTAGATAAAACGCTCGTAGCCACGGAGAGCTTCGTCGGGAGAAAAGAGAGAATGTGACAGAGCAACGAATCAGGCAAGCTGATAAGTCTGTCAGATTCTACCCTACTTGATGAATTTCTTATCTCCATTACAAAACGAAAAAGAGCTTCTCGTGTTCGAAATTGAACTTTGATGCTGAAAAATCGGTATTCAAAAAATGAATTCGCGAATTAGGTATCCCAAAATGACTAAAAACAAGCTTAATCTCGTTCCTTGATGGTGACAAATCGGTAATCAAATGATGAATTCGTGAATGTTACCAAAATATCAAGCTAGATTTCGTTCCATCGAATAAGAATCTTATGCAATTAATTTAGTAAGAAAAGAAAGGGAGAAAGAGAAGAAGGCAAAGAGCAGAGATGTTTACCTGGCACTAGTATGAAACTTGTAATCTTCTCCTCCCCCTCTATTCGTCTTCTTCTTCCTCCTTAAAGAACGAAACGAACGTCTCTAGTAAAGGTGTCAACCGGGCCTTAACGGGCAGGATTTATCCGTCTCGGCCGTTTGTTTTGTGGGAGAATGGGCCGATCAGGCCCCTTTAGGTCCCTTTTACTAAGGCAACGTCCCAACCCCTTTAGTAAAAGAGACGGAGACGGGACTTAAATGGAACAGAGGTCTTAAAGGGACTCTCAAAATTGAATCACCTTTGGACAATGAATTTTTTTTTATTATTATTTGTGTATTTTTTTATCATTTCATTTCAATATTTATCTAGTAATTTTTTTTAAATTCTTTCATTTATTTTGGTCATTTATTACAAAGTAATATAATCGACTAGGTTGTACAAAATACAAAGTAATACAATTACAAAATACATGAATACAATTACTTAATTTACTTAAATACCTCGATTTTATTGAATTTAATTTGGTGAACTTCTCAAATACATGAATACATAAAGTGATACAAATTCTCAACTAAGTTGTACAAAATAACAAATATAAAAAAGTACGTATTAATTAAGAATATTAATTTAAAATTCGTTATTCATAATGTCCATTATATCGTCCGCGACATCTATCGTTGGATATATTCCCGATCCACCGCCATATTCATAATCCACATTTAGGGCTTCATAGCAGTTGTCCCTGTCGTCATCTGTTGAATCGTCATCTGGTGCATTGTCTCCCCCGTCTAAGTTGGGCTCATCTTCGCTTGATTCATCATCCTTGAAAGTGGGTGGAATGTATTTGGCACCATCTCTTTGAAGCTCTTCATGCTTGATCAAACCAATCCTTATACAGGATGCACGTTTTCACCGTTTTTGGGGTCATTCGTGATCTTTTGTCTGTTATTGTCCTATCACCTGCACTAAAACAACTTTCCAAAGTTACGTTAGACATTTGGACTGTTAGTGTATCACGAGCAATAGTTGTCAAAATAGGAAACCTCTTTCTGTTATTGTTCCACCACCCTAATGTATCGTTACCTTCATCAGTAATTTCTTCAATACTATGTTTATATATTTCGTTCGACCCACTAGTATCTGACGTGCTTGTTGTTATTTCATTGGACTCAAAAGATCCGGATAAAGAGATGAAGGTCTTTTACCAGAACTAGTTGAAGTAGAACGTTGATCAGAAGTTGATTTGTTTGTGATATACCATGAAACTATAGATGATAGCAAATTTTCAACTCTTGAAACTTCGTAATCTACATCTACGCCTAGATAATCGAAACATTCATAATAATATTTGACTAAATACTTACAACCTCTGATGTTGCACCTCGGATCAAATATAGCCCCTAAAATTACTACACTAGGAATATTATTATAATATTTAAGCCATTTAATTTCCATATCGCGTATGTTTTCTTCTACATTATCATTATTCCTATGTTGTTTAAACATTCTAGCAATAAGAATCATATGACCAAACATAATATCACAAGTAGGATAATAACAACCAGACTATAATTTAGTAGCATTACGAAAAACTTCTAATAAAGGAGCAATTACATGAATGACATCCCAATCTTCATCTACTATATAATCCGGATCATTTGCATCCTTTTTAAAATGTTGGTTACATATTTGATTTACTACCCTTCGCATATGGATGTGAATCCATCAACATTTTATATGTTGAAATCCATCTAATAGGCATATCAAGATAAATACTTTTCTCTTTTAAGCCAAATGTTGCACACAATTTGTTGAATTGTTGTGTTCTTTTACTAGACGATTCAATATGAGTTAGGCAATGTCTAATGATGTTTATATGTTTTTTTAGCTTACTCAAGCCATCCTTAACACAAAGATGCATAACGTGACAAACACATCTAACATGAAAACATAAACCATCTAACATGGGGTTTAACTCACGTGTTAAATAATGTATAGCCGAAGTATTATTAGTTGCATTATCTAAAGAAATACTAATAATTTTATCATTAATCCCCCAATAATTAATACATCTAATTATAGCATTTGCAATCATTTTTTCCCGTAATGTGGATGTTCGAGCTTTTGAAAATCAATAAAAAAAATTGTAGAAATAATTTTTCATCAATCCAATGGGCGGTCACACAAATAAAATGAGACGCACCCCTACCTTGCCACATATCCGACGTTAAAGAAAATTTTGAGGATAACGTATCAAATATTCCTTTTAAGCTTACAACTTTTTCTTCAAATTGTAAATTAGCATATTTCAAACATGTGTCCCTTGATATACGCTTAAATTGGGGTTGAAGACATTTTTGTATAAAACTTTCAACAATATGATTTTCGGCAAATGAAAACGGGAGTTCGGCTTGAATGCATAACCTAGCCATACCTCTTTTCATGACCTCTTCCTCGTAAAGAAAATTTTCAAATGTATGTGGTGCAATAACGTCTAAGTTTGGGTTATCCTTCAAATATATTAAGAGTTGTTCATATTGCGGGTGATGTTCTTTAAGATGTCTTTTCATACCACTTGTCCCGCCCGATTTACACGAGTGTGCAAAAGTTGATTTATCACAAAACTTACATTGGTAACGAGTTTCACTAATTTGTTTCATAAATGGCCAAACATTACTTGTTTTTTTTCTATTCACCGGTTTAGTAGTTGAAGATGCAACATTGTGTGTTCGGGGTTCATTTACAAACATAGTTGGGTTTTCATGCTCATTTGATGGTGTATCAAAACAATCGGGTGTGTTTTCGGGACGTAAATAATTTTGTGTCTCGGTTCCTATTTGATTGACAAAAAGTTGTTTTTTCCTCCGACTATGAGAAGTACTTGAACTAGGAATAGAATTCACATTTTACAACTACGATACAAATAAATACACAATTATAAATAAAATTAGTAATCGACAAATAAAATGAATAATAAAAGTAAAGTGAATGTTACCAAACGTCGAATTGGATAATAGTAGTAATTGGATATCTCCTTCACGTCGAATTTGAACACTTTGCACTTTCCGACTTCTCCTTTACGTATTGATTTCTCTTTCGCTAATCGTCGAACAAATTTTAAATTTCTCCTTCAATTTTCAACTTCTAATTCCCAATTTGCAAATAATAAAATGTAAGGTGTATGAATATTGGATAATAGTATTAATTGGATGATAAAAGTAGTGGAAAAATTAAATGGTAAGGGGATAATAATAAGTGTACTAAAATTAATAGGAATATGAAAAGTTTAAGAATTGAAATAATTGAGAATTGAAATGAATTGGATGAGTATAAGTGAATAAAATTGGAATGAATTTGGGGAATTTATAGAAGATTAATAGAATAGCAAAAAAAAAAGGAAAAGGAACATGTTGTTGTGCAACGGCCAGAAATAATTCTGGCCGTTGCACAGCAAAGCAATTCTTTGCACAAAAGTGCAAAGAATTACTAAGTGCTAACGGTCATCAATTTGCTGACCGTTAGCCATAGTGGGCAACGGTCAAAATTTTGACCGTTGCACACTATTAATTTTCAATTTTTTTTATATAATTTTGGTTTTTGGAAAAATATATTAAAAAAATAATAATATTGTTAACGGGCCCGACCGACCTGGCCCGTTAAGCTAACGGGACGGGACGGGACGGCCGGGCCCATTAGGCAAGTCCCTTTAAAGGCCTTGTCCCCTTTAAGGCTTGCTTCTTAAGGGGACAAAGCCTTAAATGAGACAAGGTCTCAAAGGGCCTTAAAGGGGACTTAAATGAGTCGTCCCCTTTAAGGCCTGCTTGACACCTTTAGTCTCTAGTCTACAACTCTGCTATATATATTACCAAATCATGTAAGCATGTAAGATGGACTGAACAGTGCATTTAGTTGTCCTATTATGTTAATATATTTTCGTTTTTGTTTTAAAGACTATACTTGGTGGCTCCGGAAGTCCGGAGCCTATTCACCACACAAAATGTATTAACACAATAATATATATATATATATATATATATTTTAATGAACCCCAAAAATGTTTTAACATTGTTTGTGACTGATATTTCTCGGGAGTTGGATTCTCATGAGCTACCAAGTATCACTCTTTTTTTAATAGTCTTTTTCGTCTTTTGTGGGTTTTATTACCATATTTTTATTATGTGGGCTCCACCCTTCATCTCAAAAAGGTTTAGTATTATGATACTTGGAGGCTTTCACTCAATTAATGCACCCGACATTGCCTGTAATTACGTGTTTGCCTCTCACTCCATCAATACTCCACATATTTCATGAAATTACGTATTTGACCCCCCCTTTTCAGCGAAACGACGTTGGTTTTGCATCATAACAGTGGGGTTTTCCATGTGCATATCAGCTTCCTCTTTGAGTTTTTTGATCTTTGGATTTCACTTTTTGCTTGTGGTTTAGATTACTTTCAACTTGTTGAATTTTATATTCATATATTTATGTTATATCATCCGTCAGATTTTATACAAAAATTATTGGGTTATATCGTGGGGCTCAGATCAAATTTATAATTTTATAAGTTTTGTCTATATAAGCACTCGTTTCTTCCCTCATCCTCAGAGAGAGAGAGAGAGAAGAAAGTGTATGCGTGTGAATTCTGGCAAATGCAAAAGGTTTTATATGGGGTAGAAATATAATTGTATTATTAAACAAAATGTAAAATTAAACAAAAGGTTGAAGGTTCATTTTAATCAGGTGAGTGGCGTTAATTAATACTAGTAAATGCCGCACATTCGTTTGCTTGTTCAAAATTAAAAAAAAAAATTCTTTTAATTAAAGTTGATTTGATAATTATTTTTTGTACCAAAATCAAATAAATAAAACATAAAGAAGATAGTGTGAAAAAAAGGTATGGGAGAGAAAAGGAAAATAATGGGAGAGAAAAGGAAAATAATGTGAGAGAAAATAGGAGAGAGAATAAAATTTAGAGGGGAAATGATAGTTATTTGGGATACTTATTAAATTTTGGGAAATGGTAGTTATTTGTGACACTTATCAAATTTTGGGTGGATGAAGGCTTCATCAAAATTTGACAGCCTACTCTAGCCATCTTTCACTTTATATAATAGTATATATAGTATAGATATATTGTAAATATAATATTGCTCTAAATATATATTAGTGTAATATATAACTCATACAATTCCATATTTGTTAAAAAATAATACCCATACTTATATTTACTGTTTATGGCGTTCGACTTTTTAATGATTGATATTGGAAAGTCTTTGTAATCGAAATGAAGTTAATATCGGGAAATTATTGTAATTGAATTCAATTACGTTTAACTATGGCATTCGAATGTTGAATTGAACTATAATTTTATAAAAATCTAATAAATAATGAGGATACCATGTAATGAGATTATTCACTACGACATCATTTTGACCATTTATGCTGGACTATTGATGAAGTCATCGTTCATTAATGTTTATAAAAATGTAATAAATAATGCGCGTACCTATTAACAAAAAATACACAACTGACATTCTTATAACTACCTATGCTGGACTATGGATAAAGACCTCATTTTTGAGATACTATTGCTTTGATTTAATACCTATGATGATAGCCTGACTACTTATGCTGGACTATTGATGAGGATATTTTCATTTAGACACAATTGCAAACATATTTGAGATTAAGACTACAGGTTGCAAATTTATTTGAGATACGTCAGCACCTGGAGTAAGAGAGTTGAATTTTTCTGCTTTGCCACCTTTGATATTCTTATAATGACCTATGTTGGACATATTATCGCTTTGTCCCCAGTAAAACGACGTCGCATTTTGTGGGAAGAGCGAGATGTTTCAGTGTGTTGTCAGCTATTATTTGCAATTGTTTTTTGTGTTGATAGTTTTGTTTGTTTCATTCTCACAGGGAAAAAAAAATTGAAGTGTCCAGTTCGAGTTTTTTGAAGGTTTTCCTTTGATTTCTCTTCAATATTTCGAACCTTTTTTAAGATTGTTTTGTATTATGTGTTTATTCACTCTTAGTTGTTATTTCTTAATAATTGTTTTGCAATTGTCTTTTCTGTTCATGGGTTTGATTGTTTGAAAGTACTGCCGAATTTCCATCTTTGATTGGTTGTTGCTCACGACATTTCTCGGTTATTGTATATAATATATCTTTTTCGTTCTAGAGACATTCGGGATTTGTAGATTTGGTACTACACTATTTTTCTTTTTAATTTTCTTTGATAATTTATTTGTTGTCCCTTTTTTATTCACCTTAATTATTTCGTTCATTCATAATTGATGGTTTTACTTTGTGAAGTGTTTCAAACTCCCCTGCCGCATAACCGTGCTCATATTTTCGTTTATGTCATTCTGACTTTTGTCTATATGGACTATTATAAATCCAGATTAAAAATTTGAATATAAAACACATAAATCAAATGATAGTTTCGGTTTGTTACATCCACTTTTGGCGCATATAGATATTTTATGGAGAAAAAAACATATTATACAAATTAAATATTCAATTACATTTTATTACGACACTCGAAGGTTGAATTGAATTTTTGTTTATAAAAATCTAATAAATAAGGCGAGTATCTTGTAACAAAATTAGCCACCTTTGACATTGTTCTAATAACCTATGCTTGACTATGGATGAAGCCCTGATTTTTTTGACATTATCGCTTTGCTTTAATGCCTATGACAATTACTTGACTACCTATGCTAGATTGTGGATGAGGACATTTTCATATGAGACATAATTGTTTTGCTTTAATACCTATGATGATGACCTAATTACCAACCTGACTACCTATGTTGGACTGTGGACGAGGATATTTTCATATGAGACATAATTGTTTTGCTATTATACCTATGACGATGACCTAACTACCTATGCTGGACTGTGTACGAGGACATTTTCATTTGAGATATCGTTTTAGCCATATTTAATACTTATATGTATCACTTCTAGACACGGTTTTTATATAACCATATAGTTTATAACTATTTATAAATAGTTAAATTTTTTAATACTTGTGTTTATTGACATGATTATATCGTCTATGAGTGGATCTCTAGGTTATTTTTATCGAACAAATATTCATTTTTTAATATTCTTTTTGTGTTATAAATTTATTGGATAATATGTGAATGCAATATATTTGTAAAAAAAAATTAAATGGGCTTGATGGTGCGCTATTTTTTTATTTTCTTCTTTTTCAAGACTAACTCGGATTAATATATAATAATATCTTTCCATTTGTTGTTTTATTGTGATGAAATTATATACGGGATGAATTTCTTAAGTGCGTGGATGTTTGTTTGTGTAAATTGTATTATCACATTAATTCTATACTTTCCACGAATTTCCAAGCGAGTCATTGTTGTTTTCTGTGCTCCTTGGTTCATCTGCATGTTTTAGTGTTTTAGTATGGAAAAAAGTGAGCAAAATAAAGCAAGACGTTTAAGATATGCTCAGAAAACTGCACATCAGAGAGACATAGATCTGATGCGTCGTAGGGCTGCGTATGCGAATAATTCTAGGGAAAAAAAATCAGTGATAAATCGTGAATCCGAGACAGTTCATGTTGGTGATCGGGCGTCCGATACTGTTGTTACTCGATCGCGTGCAAGAGCTCTGTTAGCTGATTCGTCTTGTTCGATTTCGACATCGATTCGTAAGTCTTATTATTTATATATTATTTTATTATCGTTGTTATTGTTATATCTTGCTTTACAACTTACAATTATTATTATTTTAATTTTGCAGCTCCTGTGAGATCTGGCCATGATAGAAATGTTGATGTCTCGATTGTTAAGAAAATACCTTGTCAACCGTGAGTGCTACTTCGTGTAGAGTATTGCATTTATTGCGCCGTCTTTCGATTCTTACATGAGGTACCTGAATTTTGTTGCGGTGAGGGTCAGGTTTCGTTAGCACGACGAGAATTATTACCGGACTTGGTTGATCTTCTTGTTGGTGAATCCAAACATTCGCGTGACTTTAGGAAGTATATATGTTCTTATAACAATCATCTTGCATTCACTTCAAGGGGGATGAAGTCGGATAAGTGATATTGTTGGTCGAATAAAGGTGTATACACATTGGTGGTCCATGGTATGGTTTTTCATTATATAAACAGTATTAGTGAGGATTTGCCTGTTGGTTCGAATCTTGATTTATATTTTCATAAGACGGATGGTTCAGTTGGGTCAATTGCAAGATGCGGAGCGCAATTGAATTCCCAAACTGTGTTAGAACTTATAAGTGTGTTACGCCAAAATTCGTATGCACACTTTTTCAAAAGCTTACGTCAATATGATCACTTGACAAGTTATACAATTGTATTGTGTTACAATCCTTAGCTCGATCAAAGAACATTTAATTTGCCATCAGTTGCTCAGGTCGGGGCTATTTGGAAAGAATCTGATTCCCCTAAAGAATCTGTGAAACGTGATATACATGTTTACATTAATGATGATATCAGCCATAAGGTGCAATATTATTATGGTTGTTATGACCCTCTTCAGTATCCATTATTTTTTCCACGTGGAGAGCCTGGTTGGCATGCAGGTATCAAGAGAATGAGAAAACATTTCGGGTGTGGTCGGGGTTTGCATGGCATGCCAATACTGTGTGAAGTGAATTCACTAATATCGCCATCGTTGGTTGCAGGGATTGAGCCAGGAGTTTCTCTCAGGGGAGGGCGAGATCGACTTGTCAAAAAAATAATTATTTAAATATTTATTTTTGCGCACATTTTTTTATGCGATTTTATTTTTTTAAAGATAATTAATCATTGAAGCACAAAATGCAAAAAAAGTACTTAATTTTTGTAAAAAAAAACAATAACGTGTCATATTTACATAAATGTTATAACATAAAAGTTTCTTCCAAAAAAGCAAACAAGGAACAATCGTAATTCAATATAATATAAATATTTTTAGGGAAAAAAACATTAAACCCCCTGAACTTAGGCCGTTTTTGCACTTTTTTATACAACCTTTTTTTTTCCACTTTGCCTCTTGACCTTTGAAAAAGTAGCACTTTTTTTTATATAAAAGCATATTCCGGGGCATATTCTGCCAGAATTTGTGGCATGTGCCGGTCATGTGCCATTTTTGTGGATTAAAATGCAATCTAACACAAAAATTGAGGGCATTTTTGTCATTTTTCATCCACCCTATTTTCTTTCTCTCTACTTCATCTTCTTCACCAAAACACACACTCATTCACACACACACACACATATATATATATATAAACACATGAAGACACACACACACACACACACATATATATATATATATATATAAACACATGCGCGCGCAGACACACACACACACACACACACACACATATATATATATACTAGGTACTAAAAATGCACCACGCGTTGCGCGGTGTAAGATGCCCATAATTCAATTTTATACAATTCTCATTCCAATCAATATTAAATGTTAATGTGTGGGATCGATCAATGTAAATACGTTTTTGGAATTTGGCAAAGAATGTGAAATTAAGTGCCCTTGTGCAAATTGCTTGACCTCGTACATTCATATTCAAATTAAGTACATTGTTGGATCAAATTGATGCTTCGAACTACTGTAAAATTATTGTGCAATTTTCATTCTACTCTTATTATAGGGTAAGCCCCTTTTATGAAACGAATTTGCACATTTTTTGACGCGGTACCTTCATACGCTCTAATTGATGCCCTCTTATACACACCAATTACATCATCAAAAAATTGATTAACACAATAAATATTTAGTGTATCCAACTCAGTTGTTTGCGACAACACGTACAAAATGTAGCTTAGCTCGCAATCAGAACTCGAGAAGTTGAATATCGTGACCTCTTTCAATGACTCCAATCCCATTGTTTGCAACTTCCAGTCCTTTACGTAGTTGGATACACTAATGCCCGGATTTTCCCATGGTGCACCCTACACATGTTAAGTCAATCACAATTTTATTTTAGAAGACCAAACAAAAAACGTGTTTAATAAACCATGTAATAACTAATAAATCACAAACAATAAAACTTAAAATATTACCACCAAATCGACTTTAAGTTTATTCAAGCCTGTACATCTACTGATGAGCACCAATGTGACAGCAAGATTGTCAAGCAGCTTCGAAGACCTGATCTCTAGACGGTGCATATTAACAAAAAAATACCTCGCCATAATGCGATGTAGAGACTCCACATGCGCCAACCTCTAAACAAACAATTAAAAAAAATCAAAAAAACTTCTTAAAAGCATTTGCACTTATTCAAACAATGATATATAGATATACCTTAACAAAATCAACCGGCACACGTGCTCGTTCGCTGGACAACAATTCTTTCGTCATTTTTACAAACTCTCGAAGTAGTCGATATGTTGAGCAAGTTGATCCGATGTATTGTACATGATGGTGTACTATCCACTGTAGAGAACGAGCTAACGGCCCCATTACTTGTAAATGCCCGGGACCCTGTTCATCTTGTTTCAATAAAATAACAAGGACATCTACATTGGGGAAGTGTACTTTTATATTCACATTTCCTTGGGCTCGATTGAATGCCATCTTGAATATTTTTACAGAAGGCAAATATGCCTGAAATTCTGTTAGTCCTCTAAAATCACAATTGAATAACTGCAAATCATTCAACTGAGGACACCATTTTCCAAGGTGTAAAGAAAATGTGTTATCATACAGCACAATGTACTTCAATATGAGTCTTTTTAAATTTCGTAAATTATATCTATCTTCCCACCTAACAATGTAGTTCGGTAGATATAATTTTAACTGAATAACAGTTTGTGAGAAAAACAGACCGTTGGGGAGTGAAGTGGATAACCGACCGACTAATTTCAGTATGCGCACAGAATGATCTATTCCAAAAGCCACCCACTCTTGCCTTATCGAATGCAATGCCTCGGCCCCCATTGGTAACTCAAAGCTCAAAATTTCAACCACACTTTCATTATGTTCAAGTATAGTGCGATTAACAAAATGAATAAAATCTAAACCATGATAACCCTTTTGTTCGAAACGGTTAATATCGAATAAAAGAGTAGGGATGGAATACCAACAATGTTGAAAATATTTTGATAAAAGACCTAATCGGGCCGCCTCCACAATGCATGCATCCCTTGATAACCTTCCCATAACATGAAAAATTATATCCTCACAAAGGAAACTAAGTTCATTATTAGAAATTGTACCTCGTTCCATGGTTGTTTATCTGAACTAACCCTGTTTATACTCTGTTTCTACTTGTGCAAGATGATCCCCTGAATTCCCTGTTTATACTCTGTTTCTACTCGTGCAAGATGATCCCCTGTCTCCCCTGTTTATATCTCCTCTTTTTCGTAGAAGATGATCCTAACAAATATTCCCTATTTATACTCTGAAAATTCTTTGTAGGGTTTGGTGGAGGAAGATATTGTTCAATTTTGATCCTCACTAACTTTAATTAACCTGAATTATACTCTGATCCTCACTAACTTTAGTTATACTAACTTTAATTAACCTTTATCAAGGATATGGAATTTCAAGATCTATCCAAAATCTTTCATCGAGATAAGGAAACAACTTTAGGGTATAAAAAATTATTATTAAACATAAGCACATTATTAGACATTACTTAATGATAGATATATCTTTTTAAAGTTAAAAAGACACACGACTCTTAGAATTTCTACATTTAATTTTTAAAATTATAAATTGAATATTTTTTATAATTGATTGTTTAGGGTTTGGGAAGTCTTCTTTTGTTATGATTCTTAGTGGAGTTAGTGGTTTGATTAGTGGAGATAGTGGTGTGATTAGTGGGGTTAGTGGTGTGATTAGACAGACTTTAATTATGGGTAGAATTTGTGTTGGGTGACCACCGCCACATTAGATCCCTTGCTTGGTTTCTTGAGCAATTTGCATTGTATGACGCATATTGCAGAGCTGAAATTGTTGATTGAAGAGATTCTGAATGTGCTAATCAGTTCAGTAAGTGGATAACAATTATATGTTAATCTCAACAGACTGACTATGCTAATCATTTCAGTCGATATCAATTATATTTTAATTATAAGTGGCGAGCAGCAAGACGGAAAAAGAACATCATTATTATCCTTAATTGTATTTAATAATTAAGTTGTTATCAATGGTATTTTAATGATTAAGTGAGGTACAGCAAGGAGGAACAAAGATGTAGTTTAATATTTAGTATTATCTTTAATTGTATTTGCTTATTTAAGGATGTGAGAGTTTTGAAAGAAAACTGTACATCATAAAAAAGTGGACCATATCCGTAACTCCATATATCTGCCCAATATCTTTCATCGAGATAAGGAAACAACTTTATGGTACAAAGAATTATGATTAAACATAACCATATTATTAGACATTATTTAATGATAGATATATCTTTTTAAAGTTAAATTAAATTATAAATTGAATATGTTTTATACAATAGGACAAACTTGAATCAATATTTATTTTCTATGTTTAAAAAATATCTTCTTCTTATTTTTCACTTTTTTACTCTTAGATTATTGGTAATGGCATATTTAGCTTATTAGACAAAAAAATAGTGATAAAAGAAAAAAACAATGAAATGAAACGATGGACCCAATTTTAGTTATGCTAACTTTAATTAACCTTTATCGAGGATATGGAATTTCAAGGTCTGCCCAAGATCTTTCATCGAGATAAGGAAACAACTTTAGGTTAATATCAAATAAAAGAATAGGGATGGAATACCAACAATGTTGAAAATATTTTGCTAAAAGACCCAATTAGCCTTCCTCCACAATGCATGCATACCATGATAACCTTCCCATAACATGAAAAATTATATTGTCACAAAGAAAACTAAGTCCATTATTACAAATTGTAGCTCGTTCCATGGTTGTTTCTATGACTATCCACTGTTTATACTCTGTTTATTTTCTCTCTCGTATGAGAGTTTGTTTACTCTATCAAATGACATTTTCTTCTCTCCTTGAATAGGAGTTCCACATGAATTTTCTTACACTCGATTTTTTTCATCCTAAGATTTATTATTTTGAAAAATCTCAATATTTGGTACTTCAATTATGGATTCCTAAATTTAAATATCAAAGTTATTTGATGTACAAATAATTTGTTATGTATATCTTAGAATTTCTAAATTTAATTTTTTAAATTATAAATTGAATATTTTTTATATAATAGGACAAACTTGCATAAAAATTTATTTTCTATATTTAAAAAAAGGTAACTACTGTACCTTCTTCTTATGTTTCTCTTTTTTACTCTTAGATTATAAGTAAGGGGATATTTCGCTTATTAGGTAAAAAATAGTGATAAAAGAGAAAGACAATGTAATGAAACGATGGACCCAATTGACAGTGTGGTAGTTTCTTTATATGTTATCTTATTCCATTTGGATATATGTGGTCCTATCATCTATGTACACATTAGTGTGCTAAATTTAAATTAATGTCATATATATATATATGTATGTATGTATATATATTATACCATGTGATCCGTTCACCTTTGTTGAGACCAAATAACTTGGTTAACCTTTATTGAGGATATGGAATTTCAAAATATGCTCAATATCTTTCATCGAGATAAGGAAACAACTTTATGGTACAAAGAATTATTATTAAATATAAGCACATTATTAGACATTATTTAATGATACATATATCTTTTTAAAGTTAAAAAAACACACGACTCTTGACATTAAAGGACACGACATCTCTTGACATTAAAGGAAACGAAGTCTCTTGACATTAAAGTGACCACAGTCACACGACTCTTGACATTAAAGGACAAGGAGCCTGAGTAAAACCAGAAACGTCTTCTCTTCCATATATATAGATATATATAATCCCATGTTTTTGCCACCACTGACCACCCCTATCGGAAAACCAAAAATTATTTTCATTTTCATCATCAAATTACGATGGAAACTGGGCAAAACAGTGGATTATTATCTGATTATAGTAGTGATTGGAATTTACAACCCGATTTTTCCATTTGTGAAACTATATTTCATGCTGTTCCTTTGAGGGAGATGATAGTAAATGACCATTTTTATTCATCTTTCAGTCCGCAACATAACCCTATTTTTAACATTCCAGGTAATTAAATATCAACTTTTTAAAAAATATTATTATTTTCAATATATACAATATATAGTTCCATTTTTATTTTCTTCTTGTGTTTAATTTCAGAACTACTGTGGAGCAACTCTGGGAATGAAGTGATAACAGGATTTGAAGATCAACTAAACCAGCAACAATTGCTATTTGATAACTCTACCAATAACGCGGCAATGGTGATATTTGATGAGAATTTACATGCGAATAAAGAAAAGAAAAAAGTTAATAGATCAAGGGAAGTACTGAATACGTTGTCGAGGAAAACGATTTCACAGTATTTTTACATGCCAATAAAACAAGCAGCAAAAAAATTGAATGTAGGAGTAACACTTTTAAAGGAAAGGTGCAGGGAATTGGGAATTAGCAGATGGTCTCATAGAAAACTCATGAGCCTTCAAACCCTAATCAAGAATGTCCACGAATTGGAAAAAGAGGAAGGAGATGGGAAATTGAGAGAGTTGCAGAAATTGGAACAAGAGATGAATTTAATTGAAGAGATTCCAGATATGCAATTGGAAGAAAAAACAAAGAGACTAAGGATGAGATTTTTTCAGCTTAATTACAAGAAAAGAAGGCTTGGGAAGAAAACAAATTCACTTTAACACCCCCATCGAATAAAAATTATAGAAAAATCAATAATGGTTACCCACCATTGGTCATTGTAATGATTAACTTTAAAACCCACCAATCAACGTTGATATAGTATTTATAATGATGTAAATGAGTCGAGTGTATCCGAACAAGTTGTTGTTCAACCTTATTTATGTGAAACATTATCGAACTATAAAATTTGTATTTGATTTTGATTAGCGATATTAAGGAGTGCGATATGTGTTGTTTTATCAACTTTCGCGTGTATGAAGTAAAACAATCTATTCGGGTTTCAATGGGATATCAACGAATAATTTTATATAAAATAATGATGTCAAAATAATTTTGTTTTTTTAACGTACTGATATTTAATCACTTTTTATATTGCCATTGAAAATTATATACTTACCATTTGCATGCAATTTTTTTTACTCATTTTTTAAATATAAGTCTGGGCATTATGTTGCGCGGTTCTTGCTTTTCCCTAGTAGAAACACCCACGTCCACCCTTTGAATGGTATCAACTTATTTTACGGCATTTAAACCAAAAATATTAGAAATATAAAAACAATATGCTTACTTACTTTCGTATTTAATATCCGTAAAATCCCTAAACCAATGTAAAATTTAAAAAATTAATAATTTCATAATTAAACAGAAAATGCAAGTAATTAATAATCTGAAACCACGAGTTCCACACAACCACATATTCGTAATTAATATTCAGAAAATTACAAAAATTAAACAGAAAATGCAAGAAACGCAGATTTAAAGTCGATATAAAAATAAAACACAGCAATTTCTTGAACCAAAATATTGAGAAGTTGGGAAAATTCAAATTTGAACCTATCCCTAAAAAAACACGCCATACAAGTGTGGTTGTGCGAACATAATGTTCCAACACAACAGTCAACCGTATCATAAATCTTACGTAGATCATTGCATCCCAACAATATAATTGTATTTAACAGTACATTAATAACATATTTTTTGGTCCAAAAAACCACAAAAACACACAAACAATTATTGTTGATATTATGACAATATATAAAAGATACATTCCAATTGCAAGGGGTACATTTTTAAATTCCAAAAGTGCGAAGAAAGGGCGGATCACTATTACATTAAAATTATTTAATAAGAACAAGTTGAGATATACTCAATTATTTATTGGGAACCGAAATAGAAGATAAGATCCGCATACAGTGACAAAATGCAATTAGTCAAAATGTATTCTTTTTTTTGTTTGAACGTGGACATTATTGGAACGTCATCGTCGTCCAATTCGTCTGCATAAAAAAAAGAGTAAAAGTCAGTGTTAACCGAATTAATTAAGCACAAAATATATATAAAAATATTATTAACTACCTTTGAGAATCAATTTTCTAGCAGGTGGTGAATTATCACTTATAGTTTTTGATGGTGAATTATCATTTTGAATTATCAAGAACGACTGATCACCTTCATCGCTATCACCTACAAAATAAAATATAGAGCACAACATTCACACACTACGAAACATAATATGGTGGTTGAATTTTAAATATATCAGGTGGTAAATGATAACACAGGCACATTGAGAATCATCAACAATATCCTTGCCCTTCGAATTGGATTGCAGCGACATCACATTCGAATGGCTATCATCGCCAAGATCATCTATATAAATTGGATGATAATCAACAAAACATCAATAAAGAACAATATCTGTAGATAAACAAACATACGTGTTGTAAATACATATGTTAAATACTTTTCTAGTAACGTAACTATCAGAAATGTTTTTTTCTTCATGACGGGCTTCTGGAACAGCGCCATTAACATATTCACCAGGTAATATACTATTGTTTCCTGACTGAACATCCACGATAATATACTGACCCAAGCCGATTCCATTTCTAGTAATCACCGTTTTTTTTTATAATCAAACTATAGGTCTTCCCTTCAAGGCTATTATTTGCCTCGCCCAAAAAACCATAAACACCCTTCAATTTCACATGGTCAGTAAACAACTGCAATAAGTGAATTTTTAAATTAAAAAAAATATGGAAGATAAATATAAAATACTTGTGTGTAATTATGCATACAAACATTAGTAGGTTTTCCTATAAATCTTTCAGCTACTTCACCAAACCCTAAACAATCAATTTCGGTTGACGAATCATATAGTGTCAACACCACCTTCGCCCTACAACATACATACAATGCACATTAATAGTACTATTAATACAATAAACACACGAAGAACAATCTAGAAGTGTATACCTAGGAATTGCCACACGAGTTTCACGACAACGAGTGCACTCGAACTCCCAATCAAGCTCCGCATTCGTTGCAGATGTGCACGTATCACACGACATATAGAAACATCTCTGGTCAAATTCAGTAATTCTAGCTTTGGCAACAATCTTAATCTTACCGTACTTCACACAATACACATGTCAATGAATAAAAAAATGTAGACCACATGAGTAACAAAGCTCAAGGCCAGACACTTGTGATACGCTGACATATATGCAGACATAACAAATTTACCTAATCATGAATATAAAACCGACATATATGCAGAAAAATGTAAATTTATTAATAATTATGGGTTTTCTGCATACATGTTACTCATACAATAGAAAACATAACTCGCCTATCCTCACCAAGCTAAAAAACATGTAGACCACATGATGATCAACGTATAATCATAGAAATTACGTGTTTTTTTGACCCAAATTGTTTTGAAATAATGTTTCCATATAAAGAGTGCTTCAGTTACCTTAGAAAAATGCAATATGTAATTATTTATTATTATGTTAGGCGCGGGAAACGCAATCGGTAATTATTTATTATTATATTATTATTGAGAGTTGTTTTGTTATGATTCTTAGTGGAGTTAGTGGTGTGCTTAGTGGAGATAGTGGTGTGATTTGTGGAGTTAGTGGTGTGATTAGGCAGACTTAAATTATGGGTGGAATTTGTGTTGGGTGACCACCGCTACATTAGATCCCTCTGTTGGTTTCTTGAACAATTTGCATTGTATCACGCATAGCCTAAACATATAGAATGGTTGATTTGCTTAAAGAAACGAACATGCAAACACATGACAATCGGAAACAGAAAGTTATAACAACCATAATAATCTTCTGAGCTAGGTTTTGGAATATTCATAGAGTAAAAAATCTAAAAGGATGTAGGGATAAAGAGAATTGGAATGAGATATCCATTACCTTCCTTATATATTGCAACTCTTCTGTAAAGATGTGGGCTAACATCTTTAAAATGGTTAAAATCCAAACTAAAAACTACAAAAATTGTTTAATAAACTCAAAATCATCTAATTCATCGGAAAATACTGGTAAGATCAAGCAAAACCCAGAAAAACAAATAAAGCAAAAAGGAAAAAAATTGAAAATACATGTGTATATATTTGTCCTTTTTAATGTAACAAATGATAAAAAAAAAAATTACACATTATTTGTGATTTTTCAAAATATAAAGGAATAATCAACCTAAAAAGGATAATTAGACCCTTTTAAAGGACACCTAGATTTCATACCTGAAGTTCTTTCACCTAAAAGAGAGCTTAAGAACAACAAATCCACACACAATAGCAATTAGAAAAGATTTTGAAAGATTAAAAGCCATTCTTGAATTCACAAGACAACCAATGAAAACTCAGAAAAAAGTTGATTAAAATCCAAATAAATAAATTATAATAATATATTAAAAAAAGACAAAAAACTTAATGTGCCATAGGCGTTAATCTCTAATCCAATTTTAAGCAGATCAGCAACTTTCACTCCTCAAATATTTATGCATTGCTTTTCTTTTCCACTTTATCATCTCAATTGGGTTCTTGTCAGCTTAATATCTGATTAGCTAATCCTAACAAAATCAAACAAAAAAAAATCAAACAAAAAACATAAATCACCATTGACGGAACAAAACTCTCCAAAAAAACGCATTAAACCTTTCTTCAATCAGATACAACGTGCCGAGCCGATCCAATTGAACTTCCTCAAACAAATTAGGAAAAGTAAAAAATTCAGAAAAACTCTAATTATTTTGGAACAAATCAAGATAAGGAAAAATCAAATAAATGATAAATAAAACCAGAAAAGCCAAAAGAAAGCAATCCAGGACAAATAAAAAAAAACAAAAAAAAAACTAAACGATAATGTTACACAATTCAGAATAATCAAAAGAATTTACCAAAAGATTCAGATAAATTAAAAAATCAGTAAAAGAAAATTAGAAATTTGATACAAGAAATAGATAATTCTGAAAAAGTAAAAAAAAAATGAGAACAGAGCACAAAAAATCGACAACAATTTTGAAAAACAAAACATTAATAAGAAAATGAATGGAGACAAATTTAAAAAATTCAGAAGAAATACAAAAAAATTAAAAAATTTTGAGAAAATTCAAAACACTAAAACAACATACAGATATTAGAAAGAAATCAGAAAAAAGAGAAATTATCAGTTAACTCAAGTACATATTTTTATTCTTTCTCAATTATCCATCAACACCGGAAAAAACTTTAACATGAAATAAAATGAAAAAAAAACTACATTAAATAGAGAAATCAAAACCAACAGAGGATTCCTCCTCATCAATTTCCAAAAATCGCAAAGCCCTACTCCCACTATCCGCTGCTGTAAACAAAACAATATAAGAAATATAAAAATAAGGGCAAATCAAGTTAAAAAGATGCAAATTTGGATCTATCACTGCAAATAAAGTACCGGAACGGGGTCGAAGAGGCCCGTGGTGTTTGCTTGCTGTACAAAATGAAAAAATTCCAAATAAAATGTCAGAAAATTCAAAAATAATATACGTAATTTTGCAATTTAGCTCCAAAAAATCCCTAAAATATTTTAGTACCTTCAAATAGGTAAAGGACAGATTACCTCCATTAAAACTGATGAAAATTGAAGCTCTTGACCTTAATATATGCCATAGCTCCATAGGACGCCTAGCTACATCCACCAAACAAAAGACACCAGGAATATAAAAACAATATGCTTACTTACTTTCGTAATATCCTTAAAATCCCTAAACCACTGCAAGGCCTTCAAATCGGAATAGATAAAAATTAACTCCACTAAAATTGAGATCGATTTTCTCCACCATACGCTCACCTGAGTCGGTCTTCACTCTAGAAGTTTTGCTCGGAACACTGATCTGAAAGTAATAAAAATTTAGTACAGAGAAATGAGGGAAGAGATGTTTGTGGCCTGGGTGTATAGAGAGGAATTATTTACAACTTTTTCTCCTAAAAAGAAGGAAACCACTACTAAAAAGAAGGAACCCACCACTACTAAAGTGTCGTTCATGATGCTAAGCACTAATTGACTTAATCAACCTAATGAAACTGTGCAGAAAGTCATTTCAACGGCTAAGGGGCCTAAATAAAACGACCTCGTTTATAATAAGTGAGGCGAAAAAAAGAAGAAGCACAAAACGACGTCGTTTACAATAAGTGAGGCGAAAAAATAAATAAAAAAATTAGCACAAAACGACAAATAAGTGGACGATGAAAAAAGTACTGTAGCATAGTCTTACACCCTTATATATATAGGTAATATAAACACATGCGCGCGCACACACACACGCAGACACACACACACACACACATATATATGTATACACACACACACACATATGTGACCGGCGGCGGCGATAGGTGAAGGGACGGCGGCGGCGGTAGGTGAGGGTATGATGAAGAAGAAGATGAATTAATTGATTCAATTAAGGCTTAGGGATTTAATTATGAGACTTTAATTAGGGATTTAATTAAAATTAATTTTGTTAAATTTAATAAAGGGTAAAAAAGTAATTTATCAAAATTCATCAATTAAAATACTATTTTGCCCCTAAAAATAGAATGTGACCGGCACATGCTAAATTTCCGGCGGAATATTCCCCCGGAATATTTTTTTATATAAAAAAGTGCTAGTTTTTCAAAGGTCAGGAGGCAAAGTGAAAAAAAAGGTTGTATAAAAAAGTGCAAAAACGACCAAAGTTCAGGGGGTTTAATATTTTTATCCCATATTTTTAATATCATATAAAACAAAGAAAAAAAACATATAAATCATAACTTGGAAATGACTTACCTTAAAAATAGATCAACTCTACTTTAAAACTTTCTAATAAAAAAACATTCATAAATACATGAAACATATGTGTGAACTTATTTAGTTAGTATAACTTTGGGCATCCTAAATTGTGCTCGACGTGTCTTCATTTCATCAAACTCATCGATGATTGAGTCGGTATTGAAAGTTTGAGCAATTTCTTTCTCGATATATACTAGTAACGAGCTGCTCAAAAAATCATCTTTCATCTTACTTCGCAATCTCGTTTTGACAAATTTCATACATGAAAATGCACGCTCCGTTGTTGCAGTAGAAACTGGAAGAGTCAAAATAAGTCGAATCAGTCTGTCCACAAGATAGTAATTCATTGTCTTCCCTGACTTTTCCAACACTTGGCATAACTCTTGAAGTGTTGATATATTCTGAAAAAGAATATTGCCTCTAGTATCATAGTCAAAAAGTTTCAATTGATACTTTATATGCAACTTCTCTTGATCACTGAAATCACAAGGATAGAACTTCTCAATTAGCTTATAGATATCATTGATGTCAATTGATTTGTACCCATTTCTTGGATCTAAACTGAGCTAAGTCTGAGCAATTCTATCGCATGTTCATCAAATTGATTATTCATCTCTTGTAATATAGAATCTATGGTACTCATGAATATATCGATCCGATAATGATGCTCTAAGATAACATGATTTCCTATACGGACTGACCTCTTCCCGAGCGATGAGGTGCGTTCATGTTTGGAATGTCTATCTCATGTTTCTCACAAAAAGCCTTTACTTTATCAAACAACTCATCCCATCCATTCTCTCTAAATTCCTGAATTAGCTCTCTTGTATTAACAACTGCATCAATTGCATTCAAAATGTCCTCAGACTTGCATTGTAGAATTACAAAGATCATCTGTCATCCCCAATAACTCAATCATAAAGTGCAAGATAAACCAAAACTCAAACGATATCATTATATCATAAGCTCCGTCAGCTGTTGCTCTAGAAGACAAACTTGTTTTATAATTTATTTCTCACTTAAAATAAG
This sequence comes from Buddleja alternifolia, assembly GCA_019426215.1. NCBI lineage: Eukaryota > Viridiplantae > Streptophyta > Magnoliopsida > Lamiales > Scrophulariaceae > Buddleja > Buddleja alternifolia. The sequence goes on along the minus strand of CM033390.1, from coordinate 55,837,222 downwards.
AAGAATGGGATCAAACATACCAAGTAAACTACGAAGAGACCTTAAGTGGGAGCCCCACTGTGTATCCCCTGGACATTGTACAATGCCAACTTGTTTCTTTCCTTTTCCCATTTCAAGCTCGTCATTGGATATCAACTCTACAATCCTGATAGCTTGAGCTATTTGCAACTGATCATGGCGCTTGGAAGAAGAATCAACTAAATTAATAACAACAAGCAAGTGCGAAAAGAAATGCTCTATAGGTATAACACTTAGTGCTGCTGCTACTAAAATTAGTTGTAGTCGGTGTGCAAAACAATGAACATAATATGCATACGGGCATTCACTCAAAAAGAGAGCTTGTAATCCATTCCACTCTCCTCGTATATTACTAGCACCATCATATTTTTGTCCACGAATATTTTGTATGCTAAGATCATTGCGAGAAAGAACGATGGAGATTTCTCATTTCAAAGTAGAGGATTTAGTATCCTCCACATGAACTATATCCAAGAACCTTTCTCGAATAAAACCTTTTATGTCAACAAATCTTAAAACAATGGCCATTTGTTCTCTTTTTGACTCATCTCGGGATTCATCTAAAATAATACAATACTTTGCCTCACCAATTTCATCCTTGATGAATTTCTGAATTTTCATTGCATAGATTGATAAGATCTCCTTTTGAATAGGAGGAGAAGTATAAGAAGCATTATGAGGAGCATTTTCCAAAACAATGGAGTTGACCTCATCATTGTAAGAAGCTGTGTGCTTTATGATTTCTATAAAACTGCCATGGTTATGCGAGTCCGTACGTTCATTACGAGCTCTAAAAGCTATACCTTGAAATGCACATAACTTTGCAACATCAATTGAAAACTTGAGTCAGAGACGATTCTTTGCAACTGACTCTGAGGATTACTTGTCTATGATCTTCTCAATATGTTGTAGTGGGTTCATTAAATCAAGGCATTGTTTCACAACTTTGATATGCGAAGAATTGAGACTATTTCCTTCATGGAGTAAAAACAAGCAATTTTTTCCATCGTTCACTTTTTTCCAAGACTAAAATCCATCAAGAATAAATGCATTTGCCCCAAAATGTGCATTCGGCTTGATAAAAAGAAAACATGGAAGGCAATATGTGGCATTTTTTGAAGGAGAATACTCTAACCAACCCGGGAATAACTTGTACCAAGCCGGTAAAAACTTTCTTTTGTTCTTATCTACATTTTTGGAGGACTTTTCTGGGATGCCGTGAAAAGGACCGAAAATTAGGTAAGCACGTCTAATTTCATCACGTTTTGTTAATGGGTAGTCCCATATGGACTTGCGTAACCCAGGATCCCGTTCAATATGGGGACAATCGGAATCTCGATTAACCTTCCTCATGTTTTTTGGAGAAGACTTTGGAAAAGGTAACTTGATCTTCTTGAATATATGAAACTCTACTATGAATATTATCCAAGTTGATTGTTGAAGTTTCAAGAATAATGGGACTAGCATTGTCTTCAATTCCCCATTTTTTGAAGTAAAAGTCGATTTTCTTGTTACTCATTATGAACCTATACAAAAATAAATAAATCAATTAAGTATAATGCTCGAACAAAATTTTGAGGGAACTTGTAAATACAATGTTCTTTTAATGAATAATAACGAGCTTCTAAAAATCTTCACTAGCAATACATGATAAATTGACATTTTAAAACTTAAAAAGAGAGTTTTGTAGTCCATATATCTATATCTAATATTAGTCATAACTCATAAGGCATTCATTATCCTATCTTACTTGTCAAAGTTCATGAAAGGAGGATATTAATATCTACAAATACCACAAATAATCAATTACATTACATGAAATAAGGATATTAATATAGAATAAAAGAGCTACACATGTACACATAGTACAAATTTTAATCACACAATTCCTCATTTTTATAGCTTAATTGTTGCTTTATCTCTCTACTATTAAAAAATTCTCATCTCTTTGTCCAACAAGAGAAGAGTAATGAGCATCACCTTCATTAGACAAAAAATGGCACTTTACAAGTCAAAAGAACTATAAATTATTTATTCCACCCATTATTTATATATAGTTTCCTCTATACTTCCAAACTTTTTTCTTCACCTATCACTATTACATAATTTCCAATTATTTATACAAGAAAAAACTCATGTTACTCACCACCATACATCTTTCTTCATCTATTTGTTTTCCTATTAGCATATATATAATATATTTCACTACCAAATTTTTATTTTATAGATGCTATATAATATGAAATATATAGCAAAAATATCAATATTAAACTTCAAACATTTGTATTCAAATAATATATACCTTCTTTATCATTGATGTGAGAAAAGTACCCCAATAAAATTTGAAGAGCTCTCCAATTGCCCAAATTTCTTTTTTCCCTCTTTGAAAAACAGGGGCGTTCCTTTGCTGTTTGTAGATGGAAGGGAATTGGGAATTGTGTGATAATGACTTGTTTGGAGGGGCAAGTTGAAGAAAAAATTTGAAGTCTAGTCAAATTGGGTGGGCTTTTGTGAATAATGGATATATATAAATGTGGAACTACAATTTGGCTTGATATTTGGATATGGGCCGAAATATATATTTGTAGCCCATTTGAGTTCAAAAGTTCACTAGCTACTTTACAAATTACCATATGGGCTACTCCTAAATTTGTTAGGGATGTAAATTAAGTTTGCAATTTTTTTTGGGGGGGGGGGGGGGGGCAACATTAAATTTTTCAAAATTTTTACATATGCAAATTGGATAAATTAAAAATTGAGGAGGCTGGTGGGTGCCTGGTTGGTTGGTTCAGCCGAGACTCTTCTGCGGAATGAATGCGATGGTTTGTTTTTTTTAAAACAAGATATGTTATTGTTTTATGTTTCATTAATTTATTCTTGTTGAATTCGCCTGTGATCGTATTTTATTGTTAATTATTTTTCTTATTTTTTGTGTATTTATATATCCTCTGCTAATTTAATTTTTAATATTCGTATCTTGTTTAGTACTCGAGGACAAAGACTTGCAAAACAAGGGTTTATCATTAAGGGAGTATTACTGTTATCTTTTCCAGTTGTGTCCGAATGATAAGTCGTACGTGATCCATTTTGGTCGGCTTACTTAGCAGTATGTCATAGATATGTACATTAAGTTGGAGGCATCGTAGTTTGGACTATTATAGGGCGGAACAACGACGACAGGACATTCGTACTGATACTTATCAAAGTATTGTTGATAGTTTATCGATTGATGGTCAGAATGATCCTTCTGCAGTGGGCAGACGATTTGTTCTCCTGTCGTCTTTCATAGGAGGACCGAGGGATATGCGACAGCGAAATGTCAATGCCATGGCTCTTGTACAAAAGTTTGGTAAGCCGGAAATATTTTTTACAATGACTTGCAATCTGGCATGGTCTGAGATAACTGAATTATTGTTGGAACATGAGCAGCCTAAGGATCGACCTGATTTATCTACACTAGTGTTCAAAGAGAAACTTGAGGAATTGAAAAATGATATCGTTCGTAAGAAACTTTTTGGACCTGTAGCTGCGTATGTTTATGTTGCCGAGTTTTAGAAACGTCGTTTGCCTCATGTTCATTGGCTTATCACATTAAAGCAATCGCATAAAATATTATCTCCTGATATGTACAATGGTATTATATCGGCCGAACTTCCACTGTAACACCCCAATTTATCTTCTGTCATGTGGAAGTAAGCAAACTTCAAGGTCCTATGTGCAAATACTGGAAAGGTGGCGTATTTCCTTTCATCACCAGCTGAATTCTTAAGAACATAAATGGACACTTGTAGTTCATATATTACACATGCAAAATAGATAAATATTTATCCCATATTGTATCTCAAAAATATCACTACCATGACTCACCTTTTTGTATTATAATGACACCTAACCCCTTGATGCCTTCTTTAAACAACACCTCATCCATTTCTTGACTATTAAGCCCTCTCTGACCTCTTAAGATCAGGAATTTGCTGAAGAAACCGAAAGAAACCTGCTGGAAACATCTTCTTCAACCTTAAGGGAAAAGAAAAAACACAGTTTGCGCAGTGTTGGGAGTTTGCATATTTGAAGGGTCAAACGACATCCAAATTGAGTGTGATCGGTCTTCATCTCTTTCTAAGAGGTATAGGAACACTATGATGAGTTTAGTTTCTACCCAGCAGTTCAGAGTTGCTCACAAAGTCCATCTAACCGAGACGCGTCTGCACAGAGTCAAAATCTGCTGCTAAGCGAGTTTTGGAAAGCTTTGATTTGGGATTTGTTTCCTTCATCTCTCTATGTGATGGGTAAATAATTCACTTAGTGTTCTTTTGAGCTTATATGATTTTGAGGCTTTGACTTGGTAGTTAGTTTATGTCCTACAAGTTATGAATTTATGAATACAGTTTTCTGAATTTCAGTTTCTACTTTTCATGTTCAAGGCGGTATTTAAGTTATTAAACGTGTGAGTTTGAACTCCCAACACTGCGCAAACTGCGTTTTTCCTTTTCCCCTTAAGGTTGAAGAAGATGTTTCCAGCAGGTTTCTTTCGGTTTCTTCAGCAAATTCCTGATCTTAAGGGGTGAGAGAGGGCTCAATAGTCAAGAAATGGATGAGGTGTTGTTTAAAGAAGGAATCAAGGGGTTAGGTGTCATTATAATACAAAAAGGTGAGTCATGGTAGTGATATTTTTGAGATACAATATGGGATAAATATTTATCTATTTTGCATGTGTAATATATGAACTACAAGTGTCCATTTATGTTCTTAAGAATTCAGCTGGTGATGAAAGGAAATACGCCACCTTTCCAGTATTTGCACATAGGACCTTGAAGTTTGCTTACTTCCACATGACAGAAGATAAATCGGGGTGTTACATCCACCGTCTGACTATCACCCTTTTTTGCGATCATATGTTGTAAAGCACATGTTGCACAGTCCCTGTGGTGAATTAACTCCAAATAATGTTTGTCTGAATGATGGTGGGTGTAAGAATCATTATCCCAAACAATTTACCAGTGTCACGCATCATGGTCATAACGCTTATCCTAATTATGGACGGAGGGACAATGGTGACTCAATGATAGTTCGAGATACTAGGCTTGATAATAGATTGGTGGTTTCTTATAATCCATTCCTACTCACAAAATATAATTGTCATATTAACGTCGAAGTTTGTTCAGATATCAAGCTTGTTAAGTATTTATACAAGTATGTATATAACGGGCATGACAGGGTTGCATTTCATATAGTCAGTAATAATGATGCGAATGATCACGATGAAATCAGTCATTACCAAAGTGGTCGATGGGTGGATGTGCCCGAAGCATTTTGGAGGATATATGGATTTTCATTGAATGAGATGTACCCGTCGGTTGTCGTGTTACAAGTCCATCTAGAAAATCAGCATATTGTACGGTTTGGTCGTCGAGAGCCTTTGTCTGCAGTTGTTACCAACCCTCTTTTGAAAATAACAATGCTAACTATTCTTTAGAATGAATGCTATTGATGAAACTGCCATGAAAATGAATATTTTATACAAGGATTTTCCAGAACATTACGTTTGGAATCATTATTCTCATACCTAGACTGCTTGCGCTAAGAAGAAAGTTGATGGTAGGCTTGTGACGGTTAGTCCCTGCGAGGGTGAACGAGTCCATGAAAGGCTATTGATAAACAACATTAGGATTCCCCCGTCAAGACACTTCCTTAGAACAGTTAATGGAGTTGAATATGGTACTTTTTGGGAGGTGGCTTTGCGTCTTGGTTTATTAGAAAGTGATTCTTACATATCGGACTATCTTGAAGAGGCGTGTTTGCATCAAATGTCTTATAGTTTGCGTCGATTGTTTGCCACTATTATCATTTTTTGCTCGCCTAATGATCCAATTAGCTATGGACTTCCTTCGAACATCAACTTTCTGACGATATTCGTCGGGATTATCCAACCGAACCAGACGTTATGTGACGGAATACACTAGAGTCTATTCATTCTATATTGCAATCGATGGGTAAGAGCATAAATGACTATTCATTAACGTCTGACAAAATCCGTCTTACTAAAGATGATAAGTTCTCTAATGAAATAGCTTGGGAACGGGAAGTTATTGTCTAGGATGCGAATCTACTTTCGGAGAGTCAATTGAATGCCGATCAAATATTTGCATTCGATGCTATTGTGGCCGCTTTGAACAGTGAGGTCGGAGGGGCATTTTTTGTAGACGGTCCCGATGGCGCTGGTAAAAGTTTTCTTTACAGGTTCTTCTTGCTTACGTATGATCACGTGATAATGTAGCATTGGCTGCGGCGACATCAGGTGTTGCCGCCTCTTTGCTTCTGGGTGGGCGAACTGCTCATTTGAGATTCAAATTTCCTATTGAGATAGATGAGAAGCCTGATGCTAAGGTTAGCAAACAAAGTAGTATTGCGAGATTAATTAAATCGTCTAAGTTAATTGTTTGGGACGAAGCTACTATGGCTAATAAATCAGTCGTTGGATAAATTACTACGTGACATTTGTGATTCATCTTGTCCATTTGGAGGTAAAGTTATTTTGTTTGGAGGTGATTTTAGGCAAACACTCCCTATTGTTGTTAGGGGTTCTCACAGTGATTTGGTGAGTGTCAGTATTGTTAGTTCTAATTTATGGGCATCTATTACAAAGCTAAAACTTCACGTGAACATGCGTGCTCGTGACGATCCTGCCTTCATAGATTTCCTTTTGAGTATTGGTAACAGAAAATATCTTTATATTGTCGACAACACTATACAGCTACCATGTCACATGTGTATTTCGTATATTAATCCTGAGATATCGGTGAAGCGACTCGTTGATTGTGTATTTCCCACATTAGACTTCGAGTCGGCAGAAGCATTGTCGATTGTTAACCGCGTCATATTGACATCAAAAAATGACGTTGTTGACGAGATTAATGCTCTCCTCATTGATAGTTTCCTGGGTGATCCGATCGAGTATATGAGTTTTGATAAAACTGACGATCAAACACAGTGATTACGAAGATTTTCTCAATTTTGTGTTGGGTTCAGGATTGCCACCGCATAGGCTTGTACTCAAACACAATTGTCCAGGTATGCTCTTAAGAAATTTGGATCCATCAGAGGGATTATACAATGGAACAAGACTTATTTGTCATCATCTTGGCCTGAGGGTCATATCAGCTGAGATAACAATTGGAGATTATAAGGGCAGGCACGTTTTCATCCCAAGGATACCGTTGCAATCTTCAGATCGATTGCGCTACCCAATAATGTTTAAAAGGCATCATTTTACTTTACGGTTGTGCTTTGCGATGACAATTAACAAAGCTCAGGGTCAAACTCTCGATTATGTGGGTGTTTATTTATAGGAGCCCGTGTTCTTGCATGGACAGTTATATGTTGCTCTATCTAGGGCACGATCATGGTCTTATGTTAAAGTTCTTGTGCACTCGAGCATTATTAATGATGATGAGTGTATAGAGTTCGGTACTAAAAATATTGTTTTCCCTGAAATTTTTCAATTAGCATCACATAGTGGATAGAGGTGCTCGACTCTCACAAATAGTCAATTTTATTCTGAATGATGTGTTTTTTTGGTGCTTGGTATTTGTTTTTCTAATTACATACGTATATTTCGCTTATTACATATGATCTTGTTTTTTTTTTCCAGATGCAATCTAATTTGGTTTTTATCAACGACGTCACACCAGCTACTCAAACATGGAGTGTGAAAATTTGGGTCGAGGAGAAAATGGCACCACGACAGGGCGTCAGGACCCCTACGGAGTACCAAAAGATGATATATGTTGATGACAAGTATGTATATATTTCCGTAACAATTCGATTACATTTGGTATTTATTGTTAAAGGGCAAGGTACTAAGATTGTTGGCATAATGTACCAACAAGACATTGAGATATTGAGGAATGCTCTTCAACTGAATGGTAGTTATGTCATATCCAAAGCAAGGGTTGCTTCGGTTGAGGAAAAATATAGGATTGTCGATCACCCCTACCAATGGATTATTAATTCGAGGACTGCAATAGTACGGTCCAATGAGGACGTCATACCTCGTGCACGTGTTCCTACAGTATTTAAGCGATTGTCTGAGGTGCCGAGTTTTCTTGGTAGTAAATCTGCTATAGGTGATAATGTTTAATTTTTAGTAAATACAATGATATCAATAATTAGATTATAGTTTTATTGTTCATTTGTTTGGAATCGTAATAATTTGGCGCCTACTTCTTTATATAGACCTTCTTGATGTTATTATAGAGAAATTGCCCCAAAGATTTGTCATCTCTCAAGGAAGAACCATAACGGTTCAGGATCTTGGAATAATCGACACATGGTATATAATAGTTTATGAGCATTTTTGTCAGTGTATATTTATTTTCTTTTGGGATGTGGATGAATTGTGTTTATTCAATTTGTATAGCATGAAGCTTTATGTTCTCACTCTATGGAGCAATTTGGCTACAGACTTTGGTGCAAAGCTACGAGTTGATGCTCGTAACATACCAGTTGTCAAATTTACGCGGTTCATAGTCAATACATATTATGGTATATTTGCGGTAAGCGAACTTTTTTTTGTGCTTATTCCTTGATATTAATTTGAATCAAGTCTTATTTAATTGTAGGTATATCTCTTGGTTCCACTTCTACATCAAGTGTGCTCATTAATCCTCCAATTCCAGAAGCCGTCAGACTTAGCACGTGGTATGTTTTGTGCGACTTATGTGTATGTTTAGTAATTATCGGTTTAATGTGTTTTTAATTGGATCTTATGTTTTATTATTCATTAGGAAACGTAAAAATATTTTTCGTCTGAGGGCTATTGTTGAGGCTAAGGAATATATCACTAAACGTGATTCCTTTAAAGCTACCGATTCTTTTGAAATCATGAGTATTGATGGGATATTAAATTGGTCTGAGGTATATTTTCTTGTACCTTTGTTCCTGTTTCGTATTTCTTTGTATGGTACTTTTTTGTTGTTATGGTATTGTTGTTATCGCTGTTTAAAATGTTCTTAGGTTGGAAAGGTGAAGGTTAATGCAAAGGCAAAAGTAGCCGATTTCGAACAGCGGTGTTATTATATGTCGTGTGATAATTGCTCTGCGGCTACTAAAGCGGAACATGATTGGGAATTTGAGTGTACACGGTGTCGAGAGCTTCGGGTTGCCGTGCCGAGGTATTTTTTCAAATTCATTTCTGTGGCACTTGTATTGTTATCGAATTATGCTAAAATGTCATCGTTTATGCATACTAGGAACTCTCTACGATGATTCTTCTGAGATTGATGCTCTTGCTTTTGGCGAGGTGGCTGAAAAATATGTGCGCAAAACTGCTACTGTTTGCATGCACAATTATATAGAGGTAACATTTTACTGTTTAATGATGATTTATGGTTTTGTTATAAACATGTATTTACCATTAACAATACTTTCAGTGTGTTGATGGTTTCTTAACGGATGTGAATGATGCGCTCGATGGAGATGAATTTGAAATGATAATTAAGAAATCTGTCGTGACAAGAAATGGATTAGAATTGGACCAGTATATATGTAATACTTGATGTGCTATCCAATGTCAATGATATTGGAGGTACGGATCCGCTTGATCCTTTGGAAGGGTCGTTAGATGTTAAATCGGATGTGGATAATATCAAGTATTCAGATATTCCATCGCCTAAATCGGATTTTGAAATATTATCTGATGAAGGTTTGTTTGTTAATCAAAATATTTTATCTGATGTTCTCGTCACAACTTCTTATCATACATGCTAATTTCATTCTTCAGCTCAAGGGGACGATAGCCAGCCATTTGCGCCGTCTGATCAAGCGAATGTAAAGGGTAAATCGGTCATTAGCGATAATGAGTGTTTTTCACCGGATCCTGGATGTAAAGCGGCCCGAAAATTGTTTCTTCGAGGTATGTCTATTTTATTTGATAAATTTTTGTAGATCTTGATTTTTCATAGAAATGATTTATTTATAAACAATTTTACAGACGGATCCGACGATGATGAAGAACCACTTATCAAATCCATTAAGCAGAAGAGATGACTATGTGTGAAATTTTAAAGGGGGATTAGATTGATAACGCTATTCGACATCATCATTGTAATAATAAGGCAAATATTGTCACTTATGTTGTAATAATAAAGAATGATGTACGCCTTATCAGCTTGTTCTCATAAATTATTATTTTATGTATTTGTTCAATAATTGTATGGTGTATTACTATCTTGTCCTCAATTATTGTCCAGGCAACATTTAATTTTGCCCTTGCCCTTATCTATCAAATGCCTACTAAAGCATGCTTCATCACATCATAATTTTCTATCTTTTTTGCTTTCGAAGAGCAATTGTCTTTCTGTTGAGAAAATCAGCAAATTCCAAGGTGTTTGTACGCATATTTTGGTTTTTTAATTTTATATTCTTTAATTGCTCTTAATGGTTTTAAATGATTCTTATTATTAATTGTATTATTTAATTCGTAAGTTATCTTTAATCCTTGTGGCTATATTGTTTAGTTTATTTGGAAATCCGTTATATATATTGATACTAGCATATACCCCGTGCAACGCACTATAACAAATTAATAATAAAATAGATACAAAAAATTCTTTTTCTATTTTCTTGCATAGGAATAAGTCTCCGTATAATTACTAATTGTTGGATGATAATATAATAAAAGTTGTGTGAAGCTCAATATGTTTTACAATAATTCACCATGAAAAACAATATTTGATATAGCTCACTATTAAAAAGTACACTTATAACGTTACATAGTCTTTTGACCAACCAATCCAATGTCGAACATAATTTTTTTAATTTTAAATGTTTGAAATACAAAGTTAAGACGAATTACTAATTACATATAAATTTTCTTATCATTTCTGTGTATACTTTATTGTATTGATTGAGTCGGAGCTTCTTAGTGGAGTGAGTTGTAATTAGGTTGAAAAAACTACTCAAGAGTGAATCTATCTACAACTCCTTTAATATATGCAAAAACAATATTCTATCATATCTATTGGTTAATTTTGTAAATGTTAGATGCACTTAAAAATTTGTTGTTGTAATTCAGACATTCAAGTATATTGTGTACTTTTAAAGTAGTTAAAGTATACTGACAATACTCAAAGCCTTTTGTAGAATTCAAATTAGAATATTATAATTGCTTATACGGCAAAATGTTTTGCAATAAATTATAACTTCCATTGGGAAAATTGAGTATATTGGCAATTGTTCGTACTTCTATTCACTTTAAAAAATGAAAAATAAAAAAATAAAAGAGGGGGTAAGGATATCCACCAAAAAGGAGAAGATGAGTACTAAAAATGATTTTAGTTTTAGTACATATTTTTTAATTGGGTTTAGATGTGCACCTATCTCATCAAACTATCAACAAATTTTTGTTTTCACAAAATTTTTAAGTTGATGAATCTATTGCTTAATTTTACGTTTTCAGAATTTAATGTTACACTAAGTATAAATGTTGCTATTGCACTTTAATCTTCCAAACTGAAACCAAACAAAATTCACATCAACTTTGAATATTTTTCCAACAATTTGCTCTATATAAGCTGTGATATAATTCTTGGTTTTTTCCAACAATTCATGGAAACCCCCTAACTGAATTCTTTAATATCTATTCAATAGAAATAATCATCCGTTTCTTCTATTATGTTTAGAATCGTCAAAATATAATTTATAAGTACCAAAGATATTAGATATAAAAAGTACATAAATCTCATGAATCGACTTCTTTTGAATAAAGAAAAAGGAAATTAATCATGTCGATTTTTTAGACATTATATTATGAGACTAAATAATGTCATAATTACGAATAAATTTTAGGAAGAGTAATAATGTGATGTTGGATGTACAAACCAACAAAAAGTTTATAGCAATCTTGATATTACTTGATTAATTACACAAAAAAACAAAAAACCAAAACTTAGGACATATGTTGGAAACAGTTCTAATACAACGGTAGCAAAATGTATGATATACAACTTCAATGCATTGAGCTTTTAAGGTTCCTCACGAAAGAAAGATAAATCTCTAAAGTAAAGTTCGTTTATAATTTAGATATTGTTGAATGGCTGAATAAGCAATTGAATAAATTTAGAATAGGAATAAAAGCAGAAATAAAATTTTCAATCTTTCACAATATTATGTCATAGTTATAATAAGAAGAAATACTGGTCTTAGGGTTCGTTTGGCCCGACTGTTGAAAAGTTAAAATCAACGTTTAGATTTGAAACACTATTCTGATTATTGTTTGACCCTTTTTTCTATAATCTCGTTTGGACATTTTTGTGTTACAAAATCGCATTTTGGCAAAGTTGTAAATTCTAGCTTTTGCCATAATCAATTATGCAAAAGTTGGGCCAAATTTGTAGGAAATTTTAGAAACAATAAATATAAAATACTAATGTTATTAAATGTACTTTTAGTCAACTGAAAATCACAAAGAGCAAATATATCTAAAAATTTATCCAGTTTGTGGCATGATCTAAACTAAGGAAAAAAAACTGATATGGTAGAGATATAAAAAGAAGATTTAATTACAATTTGAATTTTAGAACTGAACAATGCTATAATGAAGAAGCAAAAGAACAATTTTGAACACAATATTATTTCAAGATAAATAGAAGTCTGTAAAAAAGAAGTAAATTAAAAGTGGGGGAGTATTTCAAAATATCTGAATATTATGGGGGTGAAAATAGGAAATACATTACGAAAACAAAGAATGAGATGAAAAACAAAGAATGAAATGAAAAACAAAAAATTTCTGAAAAATGTATATAGCAATAAATTTGGCTAATAAACACCCACTATAT